>JAHQIW010004664.1:0-122353 GCA_019055375.1 Parelaphostrongylus tenuis
CCTTCCCACCCAGTAGGCCTCAAGCTGAGGCCTAGGCCCAGGGGAAGAGGCCCGTAGCGGCGGGCTGAGAGTGGGGTTGGTGCCCGTTGACCTGTCTGGACACACTCCCGGCAGCCTGCCCCTTCGTGGGGCAGTAGCCCTGGACGCCAGGAAGGCCTGGGCAAGGCTGGCCAAGGGCAGGGGCCTCGCTGGGTTGTGCCTCTGGCCTGTGGGGCCTCCCAGCAGCACCGGCCCTCTCCCTCCGGCAGACCTCCCCGCCTGCCTCCAAAGGCCGTTTGGGAAGCACTCTGGCCGGCTGTTCCCGCAAATCGCGCACACTGCTCTGAAACCCGGGAGAAAAGTGCTTTGGGGTGGTCCTCTCTCCGGGCCCATGGCCCCGAGCCTGGGGACCAGCTCGGGGGTCCACACTCCCAGGCCAAGGCCCAACTCCATGCACACGTCTGTTCCTGCCCCCTGCCCCTTCAGAGAGCTCGGCTGAGCCAGAGTCTGTCAGGCAGCTCCCTGGCAGCCCCAGCAGCTCCGCCTGGGTGGGAAGAGGCAGAGCCGACCTAGGATCACAGTGGGCCTCTTGCTCTCCCTGCTCCCCTGAGGCAGCTGGGGCAAAGACGGCTTGGGCATCCACCCCGTTGCTCCCCTCTTCCCTCTGCCAGAAGGCTCTGCCTCCTGGGACGTTGCAGTGTGGAGACAGCCCCTGCCAGCACCTTCCCACCCAGTAGGCCTCAGCTGAGGCCTAGGCCCAGGGGAAAGGCCCTAGCGGGGCTGAGTTGGGGTAGGTGCCCGTGCATGTCTGGACACACTCCCTGCAGCCTGCCCCTTCGTGGGGCAGTAGCCCTGGACGCCAGGAAGGCCTGGGCAAGGCTGGCCAAGGGCAGGGGCCTCGCTGGGTTGTGCCTCTGGCCTGTGGGGCCTCCCAGCAGCACCGGCCCTCTCCCTCCGGCAGACCTCCCCGCCTGCCTCCAAAGGCCGTTTGGGAAGCACTCTGGCCGGCTGTTCCCGCAAATCGCGCACACTGCTCTGAAACCCGGGAGAAAAGTGCTTTGGGGTGGTCCTCTCTCCGGGCCCATGGCCCCGAGCCTGGGGACCAGCTCGGGGGTCCACACTCCCAGGCCAAGGCCCAACTCCATGCACACGTCTGTTCCTGCCCCCTGCCCCTTCAGAGAGCTCGGCTGAGCCAGAGTCTGTCAGGCAGCTCCCTGGCAGCCCCAGCAGCTCCGCCTGGGTGGGAAGAGGCAGAGCCGACCTAGGATCACAGTGGGCCTCTTGCTCTCCCTGCTCCCCTGAGGCAGCTGGGGCAAAGACGGCTTGGGCATCCACCCCGTTGCTCCCCTCTTCCCTCTGCCAGAAGGCTCTGCCTCCTGGGACGTTGCAGTGTGGAGACAGCCCCTGCCAGCACCTTCCCACCCAGTAGGCCTCAGCTGAGGCCTAGGCCCAGGGGAAAGGCCCTAGCGGGGCTGAGTTGGGGTAGGTGCCCGTGCATGTCTGGACACACTCCCTGCAGCCTGCCCCTTCGTGGGGCAGTAGCCCTGGACGCCAGGAAGGCCTGGGCAAGGCTGGCCAAGGGCAGGGGCCTCGCTGGGTTGTGCCTCTGGCCTGTGGGGCCTCCGTTATATCCATATACATGTGTATCCCCAGGTGTGTTAGCCTGGCACTTTTGGGCTGAGCCAACGTGTGTCTCAAGGGTGTTGTTTGCTCCATTTTTCTGCAGGATTTGGTTAGGCGTTCAGTCTCCCTGCTGGCTCTTTAGAAAGCTGGTTGCCGAGAGGTAAAGGGCCTACAATGTTAACGGGCGTTCCGTCTTTTATTTAGTCGAGAAGACTGCAGCTACATATTCTTTGCTCTTGGCGCCTTTGAATGTGCGCAGGCTCTGCCTGGGGGTCGTCGCTAGAGACTTCCCTCTCGTTGGTCCTAGTTGGGAACCCCCAAACTAAGGGAACGCCCACACTTTAGGTCCCTTTCAAATTTTCCACCAAAAATAAATTGTGTGGCGTCAGTAGTGTAACGGATAAGCACGCATTCCCGGAAAGAGTTAGGTGCGGGTTCTACTCAACTGACGCGGAAGTTTTGCACATCACTCTACATCAATAAAAGTTATTTTCTATTTAGTGTACATAAAACGCCGATGAGATTTTCATCTTGTGCACATTTCTCTTTGCGTCATCTAGTTATGGATTTTGGTGAACTAAGCTATTAGTTGAGTTGGTCGCCATTTTTTTAAAAGACTTTTCCACGAATTTTTTTCATTCATACAGTCATTTCTAAATCAACTTGTATTCTACAACGTTCAAAATCGTCTGCTTTCATCGATCTCTGTTATATTTTCATAGTTATTTCAGATAAATGCGTGTTCAATCATGAGGTCGTTGCACTTTTGCTAGGACATTTCCGTATAGAAAAAGTGTTTCGTGTTTTTTTTTTGCAAATTTTCAACTTCAAATGCTCACAAGAAAACCTTTAACCTTTCTCAATCTTATATTCCATCTTTTTTGGACGTTGCTCAATTTCGTAATATTCTCGCTCGTTCTTAATTGACTCTGATAGCGTGCACATCTTGATGTCCTGATTGGTGACCATCACGACTGCCGTTAATCTTCGACAGTGTAAGCTATAACAAAGTTTTGACTTCGGTTTGCGCTCTCTATTAGTGTTATAACAATTTAGAATAGATACCGGAATACAGCGAGCCGTAGCAAGTTTCAATTCATAACACTAGTGTTCTTTTTCTATTTTTTTTTTTGTGAAATCTTCATACAATTCTTCCGGCTTGGTAAAACCTTCTAGGCTATGAATTCTTTAAAATAATGGTGGTAAGGTTAAATGCAGTTTGAAGTTCAAAGTCTTGAATAGGAGCCTTGCATTTTGCTAGGCGATGTGTGAAGAGTCGAGACATTGAGTTTGACGACTAGGCTGAAGTTCTTGAAATCCTCGCGGCTCGTCCTCTCCGGGTCAAGTGCTGTTCAGATCTTCAGACAAAACAGAATATTGTACTTCCGCATGGAACAACGGTGCGGCGGTAAAGCCATCGTCCTCGATTCTATGAGGGGCAAGAATACGTGCTCATTGAAGAGATCCGAGCACAGTCAGGAGTGATATTTTTCACTGCCTTTTTCGAAGCCGTAACTATTTCATTTGGTGCCTGTGCGCCATCGATCTCGGTAGACATTGCGAGTGCTCTTACCAATCTCAACAGCTTCAATCTTTCGTCATTTTTTGGCAAAAGCAACAATAACTAGGCACCATTTTCGAATTACTAAGTATTTTATTTCATTACGATGATTTCCATTTGGAGAGAGGTAATGCAGTGGTTAATGATTCAGTCTATCAGAAGGTAAGGGGACAAGCAAGGCCCTAGTTCCCTCCATAACGCCCGTGACTTCTCCAGACGTTCGTCTTTGTGCTCGTCAGAGCTTGATGTCTGTGCGTAAACGAGATGGGGGAGGCATATTAAACCACATTTCTTCAATCGCAAGCGTCCGCTTCTGCTTATTAGTTGTTGTTAGTTGTCTAGAGGGATCTACGTTGATGACTACACACGTGTTAAAGAGAACAATAATGCCAACGAATCCTCTGCTGCCGCATATTCTGAAATACAATTCTTCTTCGGTCACAGACGGCGTCAAATGGGAAGCGTATATACTCTCAGGTAGCCCATTGTTGTGCTCCCTTATCATTCATGACCACATTATCACGTCCTCTATAAAAGACAAATGCAAGTGTGTGTGCATCAAACATGCACACCGTCCCTCACTCCAGTCCTTCCAGATCCAGATAGTCTAGAAGTGTCCGGAGTTTTTGTGGCCTCTCCGTGCTCTTATTACACAATATAGACGTGTCGGGGCCTTGACGAGATTATAGGAATATCACATACTTATTTGGAAATGTTCAATTTCAATAACCACGCTTTAGAACGCCGAGGTATATACGTCGGGACTGTTTATAGTGACGAAAACTTTCTAGTCTTCCAGAAGCGAGAAGGACTGTCTTTTTGTTGGAGTCGACTTTAACAACATCTAATTTGTTTTCCATTCACTTAATTGTAGACTCCTGGCCAGAACAACTTGTAAATTAGAACGTGCGTAACAACAACATTCGCTTAAATCGGCACAGCAGAAACAAAAGTTTATAATTTGGATCTACCCTCTTTTCAGGGAAACACATGGAGACCTTTGGTCCCGCACTGGACAGTGATATCAAAAAAGTTAGTAACGAGCAAAGTTAGATAGATTGCTTTCCCGCGAACTTCAGAATATTCACCTGAAAATCTGACTAGAAGATGATTGTTTTTGAGCGATTGTATGTACCAAATATTCCTCCAATCCTTCATAATAATCCTACACTTTTATTTTGAGTAGCAATATCTGATTACATCATAGCATCACGAGGAAGCTTTTTCTCTATGTGCAACTATTTTTTGTCTCACCTGGGAGATTAAGTAAGGTAAACCGCGATCGATAATTTTCGGACCAACAATGTTTTCCATTGACGTCCTTTCTGTGCATTTCATTTCTTCTACCTGAATGAGGTGGTGGTTTTAGAAATCCGTAGTAGCTGCCGAATCAAAATGAGAAGAAGACAAATTTTTTTTGTTCCAGACTTTTGGACACTGAAGAGATTTCTGGACGAGATACGCTTCATTTATTGGACAATGACTACAATCTGCGTCTTTTCCAGGAGGACCAGGTGGTCCTGCAAGTACTGTGGCTATGTTAATATGCAAGAAGAAACGAAAATGGCGACTATATTTTACGTTCATTTACCTTGCGGACCCGGTGAACCTGGCACTCCCATTAAACCGACCCGTCCAGGTGGTCCAGGAGCACCGATTTTACTAAAATTTACAGACATTTCCGCCGAAACAAAAAGTATTCCTGTCAAAATTTTCGGGAGAAGTAGTAAAATATCACCATACGTACCCAGGTGGTCCCCGAGGACCTGGAGGTCCTGGTGGACCACGATCTGAATTGTCCAAATCCGTGCAGTACTGATGTATGTCCAAGCACTTTTCCACTAATTCACGAGCCTAAGAAAAAGACCAAGAAAGGTTGTGTTTGCAAGGTGTTCATATATTAACATAAAGATAGATTCGCAGAACGGATTACTGATTATTTTGACAATGGTCGATTAACTCCGTTAATTTTGAGAAATTAATTGAGTTTAAATTCAGCTACTATGTAATTATACTAAAAATCCACATAAATCGCAGAGAGAGAGAGAGTGCCCTATCAATTTGCGGTGATTTCGCGCCATATCACTCTGATCGAATTTTGTGGATCTAAGGCCGGCACGCACCTAGCCCATCTAAGCCTAGGTGCGGTGGTTTTGCATACTTAACAGTGGACTGCAAAACACAAAGCGATGAGTATCGAGTAAAAGCTAGTTACCATTCACTTGGCATTTACATATTGATTTTCAACTGCTTTAATTACGAAAATATTTTACTGAGTAGATTCTAGATCGATTTGACTCTTACAGGGTCTGAGGATCGCGAAACCACCGAAACGTTAGTCATTGCATTTATATTATACCGGATTGATCATCTGCTTACAGTCTTGTGCCCACTATAAGAAAATATGGAACGAGGATATATGACTGAGTGAATCGAAGAGTTTCAAAGTTTCTCTGATATTTGCGAGAAAAATGAGATTGAGAGGAATTTTGCAATGGAGAACAAATGATCATTAGTGTAATATTAAGAGAACAATAATACTGTGCTGAAAATGTTTTTATCGAGAGAATATGCAATTAAAGATTGAATTAAGATATTTTTTCATTCAACCGCTTTCACGGTGGTAAGATTTCTTAGTTATACCCAATAATTAGAGTGATGTGCAAAGCTGCGTCAGGCGGGACTCGAGCGCGCGACTCACTCTTTCCGGAAGCGCGTGCTCTAATTCGTTCGTTACACTACTGACGCCCATTTTGCACACCACTCTTTCTTTGATACCCAATGCGTGAGTGGGTTTTAATGTCGATAGCGACTACTCGGGCCAGGCCGTTGACGGTTGGCGGCTGACGAATAGATGTTCTGCAGCGTTGAAAAAGTGTGTGTGCAAGACGGGCTAGAGTGTCAGTAGTGTAACGAGTTTAGAGCACGCGCTCGCGGATAGAGTGAGGTGCGGTTTCGAGTCCCGCCTGACGCGAAGGTTTTGCACATCACTCTACATCAATAAACATGCAATTAAATAAGATTGAGAGCATTAGACATTGAGAAATATCTGCCCGTAGAGAAAAAAAAAATTAGGAGAATACCTTGATTCTGGACATTGACGACATCCATAGATGATTTCCATTTCTGGTCTTATTTATAAGATCATTTATTTGCCGTTTATGACGACGACCAATCGATTCCGTTTCAGTTTCATCCCGTTGTTGGCAACGGACTTCTATTTCGGCTATTCTAGACATATCGACATTTCAGCAGCTATTTCATACCAATAAAGGGAAGAAAGCCGAAGCACTCAAAGACCTGCCTAACTTGTTAACATCTTTTATTAAGTAACAAGTCTCGGCACCACTGAAGTCTTTATTCGCCTCGGTTGTAGCCGAAAGTCGTCCAAGTGGGATTTCTCCGGTCAAAGCACACGGAGAGCTCTACCTTTCAGATTACGAATTCTTCGACATGCTTTCAGTGACAAAAAGCAGCTGCTGGCCCGGTAAGCCATAGTGTTAAAGTCTTACTCTTAGGTATTTTTCTAGACGGGATTATCAGCGTAATAAGCTCTAGATGTTTTGTTATATATCGCGTTTAACTCAGAATAGCTTTAAATCATAATGAAACACTTAAAATTCAGAGGGTTTTAGTTTATAAGACACGTTTCTTGGAAATACTCGAACTTTGAACTTGTCTTTTCGTTTTCTTTCAATTTTTCCAACCGCGACTCAGTCTCACCTACTCTAATCTATTGGAAAGAGCAAAATGCAAGGGCAATAGTCCCATTCTCTGAGCGGACGACTCACCTTACCCACAAGTTGGTTCAAAGCCATTCCGGGCCCACAAAGAGTTTGCGAAATTGATGCTAGACATGTCTGGAACAACTTATTTCCTCTAATCCACGTAGGATGTTCTGGTATGACTATCTTAGGATTCGCGCCAAAATCGGCACAACTGACGTTTGACAACAATCTTGTGCAAGAAATGCTGGGATTAGCACGGTGTGATGCATGTGACTCTAGTCGTATCAATAAAGATAATAAAGCTCTTTAGACCTCTCGGCGTTAATCAATCCCTGAGGGATGCGCCATGCATTCGTCTTCAGCTTTCAGCTTCGCTTGAGGTGATTAATGCATATCTGGCCCTTACAATGACTCGCGGTAACCTCCCGCTGTACCGAGGCAGTGCTGCTTATCCTCCCAGACAAGTCTCACACAGCCTGGTACAATTTCTCGATCCCTGAGGGATGGATGGCTGGTGAGCCATGGCGATATCCAATCATCGACCTCATGTGCGACGCAGAGCACCTCTGTTCACTATTCCAAATGCGCTCTTAAAATGTTAATAATAAGAATAATCTCGGTTCGAACAATAGTTGTGGGATTTCGGTCTATGCATAAACTGCGAGCGGTCAGTTAATTTTTTCGTTCCTGCTTTTGCTTTTGTTTTCGGCTTCAACGTCATCTCCATAACAACCAGTAGGAAGTTTGACCATAGAATTTACCACCAAAGAGACCGGAAAAAATTCTTGAAAGCGAAATCGTCAGCACCTGAAATCGCTTGTGCAAGGTTAAGTCAAAAATCCAAGGAAGATTCTCAAGAACGAACATCACCGCTTGAAATGGTAGTCACCTAACTAATTGCACGATGCACGTGATGATCGACCATGTACTTGAAAACGGAGGATGGTGTTTATCTGACACTTCCGTAATCTCAGCAAAATGCATTGGGTCCGTCCACTATGTTCTTCAGGCGATAGGGTAATACAATTCAGCCGTAAGCCAGAGACGAACTCATGCCATCGTCCATAAAGAGTTCATCAAGCTGTTCACAACCTAACCATTCTAAGCGATTGTCTGCCCACCCACGACTGCAGATGAAGGATAATGCGAACGAAGAAAGCGAGTTGCTTGTCGAAAGACTCCAGAGTTGTGCCAACTTGCTCTTAGGAACTCAATCAAAAAGATCCATTTGCTTCTCCACTACCACAAAGGAGTTGTTTGGGAAGAGAAGAAAACTGATACTAGATCATCATTCCTCTAAGCGCTCTACTATGAAGCAGTGGCGTGAGTTGATGCTTTGACCACGTCAAGACTACTCGAACAACTCACAGAGCGTTTGAACGACTTCTTCAGAATTCAATCGGCACTTAAAAAGTCTGACTGGCTTGCGCAGCTTAGATCACCATAACCTTTGTCATCTTCGTGATTTAGAAGAATGTACACTGATAACGAAACACAGGCGGACAAGTCATAAAGTGAATACATCAGACGAAGATGGGCGAAACAAACTGTAGAATGGATTTCACGAGATTGACTCGTCATCGAAAATGAAACATACACGTTGGGAGAACGTTTTTGTAAAAGAATTGGTCACGACAAAAACCTACCACTAGTGCTGGCTCGCGATGCTCGGTGAGCAGTCCTTAGTGCAGAGTGGTTAGTGATGCTGGTCACTGGGAAAAATGGTAGTTCTATTTTCTTTTACGACGCTAGAAGCGAATTCTTGGTACCACTTTCTTCTTCTTAGCTCTATGTGCACCATATCAAGCCATATCTCATGTCGTAACCCCACAAGACAAGCGGTGAAAAAATGTTTTATCACCATTCAACCACCAATGCAACTCATCACAATACCTATAACTTAACATCAGTGCTTTTACGCTTACACATTTAAATACAATATATGCTTTCGAATTCGACTATTACAACATCGTTTGAAAGAAATGCGACTAAAAAACTCGTAGATTGTTGAATAAATATTGAAAAATACATAATTTAACCGTTTGTGTTGCGGTGCTGCGATACATGATATAGTTGTGCCACCGATATGTTGCCTATTGGACGAGAAAAAAGTGATTTTATTCTACGATTCTGCGATAATTACTCTATATACAGGGGTAAATAACCTATAAGAAATTGACTGAACCGAAAAGCATCGCGCTACTGATAAGGCTCTAAGGCCGAAACACGTGTCTGCCACTATATCCGTGCCACAACAGACTTCATGAAAGGTTCTAGCCATCATGCGATGGCCGACATCGCTAATTACTCGACACTAGGGACTGTTAGACCCGCTGGGCGAGGAAGATCCGGTTTCGTGTGCTAAGCATTCAATATAATTTGTGAGAATGTTTGAAGCCCTTTCGACTTTGTTACGTCAGTAGCTTACGTACGCCTTGGTGGTATATCCCGCTTCATTAGTGCCACACTCCTCACACTTAACACTACTTTATAGCAGAGACGGGACATGTTTTTAGACATTGGCTTCGAATAATCTACGTGTTCACGACCAGCCAAAAGAAATTGACCAGAAAAAAATGGTGATAATCACGATCAAGTGCTATCACCAAAAACGTCCCCTCATCTCTGCTATAATAAAGTTGGCTTCCAGAGTGGGGGCGTGGGCCACTGATGAAGGGGACGACACCACCGAAACATTCGCATGACTCTGACCTACCAACCTCAAAATGACTTCTAACATTCTCGTAAACTATCAAATCTATTGAACTGTTTTGGGAACACCTTCGTTCAATCCACAAAGGATAGGGATATTTGATTATGAGCAATTTGACATGCTCTGACACAAATTTCTCAGGATTATAGAGAGAATCTATTAGACCAGTATCGGATCTCATGTATTATGAATATTGAAAAATCTTTTACAGCAACTACAGCGGTGTGCAAATCTGAAGAAACTTGTAGATTTTGCAAGGAAAGAATGGAATAAAAAAATTGCTGGATCCAGACAATGTGTGAAAGCATTCTTTCGAAAAAAAGTTTTATCGGTTCATGAAAAAATCACAAAATAGCTGTTTAGGAGACAAGGCAATGGCAACGACGTTATTCCCAGTGTTTTTCATACCTTGCAAATATCTTACTGAACGCTTTATTTTCCGATATTTTTTTTTTCACGGGGTGAGTGTAATGAGAGGATAGAAGTGCTAAGCAATACATTCATAATTCCGAATTTACCCCGCGTCCCTACCGAGCTCACCATACCCGCAATCCAACGTGTTTCAAAAAAATCACTACCAGACTTGGCAAGGTGGATAAAAGCAATGACTTAAAACATCACTAGGAACTCGCAAAGCATATAAAGTTTTATATATGCAATCAATCACTTCAATGATGGTGTAAATGGAGTAGAAATAATGACAGTACCAAAGGGATTGATGGACGCCAAACTCATGGCCCATCTTATGAAATTATAATAAGTGAATAAAAATTGATTCATTCAAATTTTGATATCGAACGAACCTTATATGAATATGAGCGAATGCGATGACGGTGAGAAAGGCTAGGCTAACATTCACCACATGGACACGCCAACATTCCATGGCTAGCCAACGGATGTAATACTATCGTCATAAACATTGACTGAAAGGCGTGACGTTCCTCTCGTCAACCATAAAACTATCGACTAGGCTTCTGTAGACCACTAAAAGTATGTGGACTACTAAATTTTTCCGTAGGAGTACTTACTTTCGACCATCTGGACTGCTAAAAGCGTTCAAGAGAAACTTGCCAAGCTTAGTTATACAAACCATTTGTCCAGCTTTCCTCTCATAGTAGTGAAGCTGATATGTTGAAGGTGGCCGCTAACTTTACGGTCGCCTTCTAGTAACCTTGGCGCTTCTGGGTTCTCCTCTGAATTAAGTGCATCTAGGATCCCTACATACATGTGGACTATATACCCATGAAAGTGAATAAAATCAAGGACGTCTATGATTTTACTCGCTTGAGGAAAATAAATCGTTGTTTGAGCTCCACATATAACGTAATACTCTGGTATAAGACTATTTTTGCTTTTATCGTTATATGACGACTATTAGATTATTTAGCTTCACCACAATAGTTGCAAGTTTGATAGGATGGTGAAGATGACTCATGTTCCATTCACTTATCAATTATTCAATGTTCTCACTTCTGAAAGGATAGATGTGCATAATTCAGTCCTCTGCACAAAGCACATTAGTTAGATGAACAGTACGCAAACATGAACATTATAAGCGCAAACATCAAATATTTTTGCAAGCTGACAAATTTTACCACAATTCAAAACAAAACAGACTTGAGTGGCAGTTCTAACAAAGTCTTTTCATAACAACTTGCCACCTCGCAGTGAGAAAATCCAGCTGCAAAATGACAATTTGCTAAGTAGATGTAAATGAATGGAAAGCTACAGTGGTTGCGATTTTACTTCAATTGTCATCTATCAATAAAAAAAGAAAGAAGACTGAATAGATAATATTTTTCGCTTCTCTATTATATGGTGACAAACAGATTCTACCGCTTTCGTTGCACAAAAACTTTTTATAATAGTGCTTGTGATTATTCGAAAGCTCAAAACCATGGCTACTGCGCTACGTGCCCATTTTCTTGAAAGACCTATAACGTTGCAGTATTCAAAAGAAAATTGAGTTTTGCACCGGCCGCTCGCTTCACTACTACTTTGTTGGAAACACGAAGAGCATATGAACGAGTAAAGCATTTCCTATCAGAGTAATACGTTATATTAGGAGCTCATTCCGAAGTGGAGAAAAAACTCCTGTAGAATCAACAAAAAGTGCACTTCACATGTGTAAGGCATCAGCGCCATCGATCGAGCGTTGTGTTAAAATTGCGGGCAGCCCCCGTCTCCCTATCTCCTCTTTCAGCCCGCAGATTAGCCAGAAAATAGATGCCCGTATATGTGAAAATCTGAATGAATAACTCTATCCTATCGGAAAAACGCGTGTATGAAACACAGAAGTATTCCTCCTTGCTGAAGCGTTATAAGAAGAGTTAAAAAGAGTTTGTAGAGCAGTAGCCAGAGATTTAAGCTTTTGAAGTTACTAAAAATCCAATGAAAAATCTTTGCACAGCGAAAGAAAATGGATCTTTAGTTATTGCTTTATAACAGGCAAGCAGTAAATTTTGTTTTTCTTTTTTAACAATTCAACAAAGTATTCAGTGGATCCTTTATTACGGATTTTCGTAGCATGTACAAGATGAGATTGAAAGACACTGTAGACCAGCTTCAGTTCCTTTTAGCAAATTCACAGCCGCCAAATCCTGAATGAAAAGAATTTCTCGAAATCGGCGAATCAATAAAAACACCGGGAAAAGATTCCTGTTGCCAATCTACCCTACCGCCACTGGTTTCACCGTAATCTATACTTCTTTCTTCTTCTTCCTTTTTGATCAGTATACACCATATTCGATCGGTCAGATGAATGAATCGGGGGCATTTAAACTATTACTATGGCTAGTGATGGATATAACAATAACAATCAATAGCAGTAGTATACTAAAAATGGTGCTCCGGAAAAGTAATGTTCGATGATCACGTCTAATAGAAGTGTGGTAGCTAATTTAGCCCTTCACCTTTTTGAGGAAGCCCCTTACCACGACGCCGAGGTCGCCAAAACCCTTTTATTAAGCCATGGCATGATTAATGAAAGCTATCTTACAAACTGTCCCTACTCGGAGAACTTGCGCAATGTAGGGCTTTCTTCGCCAGAATCGATGGCTTAAGTCTCCGGTGAGAGTGTCTCTCAAAGAACTGTTATTCACTACGATGAAGGTTACCGGTGCGTAATCACACAGTGCGGATAAAACGTTAAAGGATAAATTTTGGACATTACAGTTTGGTGCTATGAATTATTAACAGTGTGCCATAAATATTGGTGACATTTCCCATATACAGGATGCGGAAAAAGTTGTGAAAATTCTGTAATTTGTTATATTTAGGGTTGATATAATAATTATTATTTATGCTGACAATTTTAATGTTTTTCTTGTTCAATTTCAGTTTAGTATCTGTTCTACTTATTTGCCCATTTTCAGGTATGCTCAAGTTACGGATAACAAAGGTGAATGTATCGGAATAGCTGAATTGCATTAGACAATAATGAAAGCGGCAGGCATAGGTAAAATCGATTGATTTCAAGCCAGCAAGCGTCTACAGTGTAATGAAACACCGAAAAAGGATGGAATGTTGAGAATAGTCTTTGAAAAAATCGTCCAACCACCACATCTACTCCGAAAAACATTCAGAAGATGCGCAGCCATATTTAACGAAATCCAGAGCATTCAAAGCGTGAAAATGCTCGGGAAGCTTGCAACCAGCGAATGCAGCATCCGAAACACTATCAATGATGAGCGGAAGCTGCGCAGTTACACCATCGCTTGTGATTGCGTGTTTGAACAAAGAGATAAAAGAAAAACGGCTTTTGAAGGTTTGCCGAATGATTCATTTATTAGCTGGTGCCCGTTTGTTGAAAGTGATTATTTACGGGTGAAAACATATTCACAATCGAACCACTCCACAATCGCCATAACTGACGTCAACTTCTCAAGACGGGTCAGAAGAGAAGTCCGCAGTAGCAAAACCATAGGTCACAGTCATTTTTTGGCCTCTGTAATGGTCTAGGTCGACATTTGTGCCATCTGAAGGACGCCGTAGTCTTCGACAATGGAAACATCAAAATCAGCGATGCCAGCTATCAGCAGCAACTTTTAAGGAGCGTACGGAAGCTTTGGCGTACTCAACGCTCTGGCGCCGACGGTTTCACGCTTCAGCCGGGCTGAAGTCCTGCGCATTGGGCTCGCTCAACGATTGCCATCTGTCAAGAGCACTTTACGATATTTGGCTAAAGGACATTTGGTCGTCAAACCGCATCTCAACCCAATAGATTACTCCGAATGGCTACATTGGTAGAGAAAGTCTCAGCTAGTCGTTGTACTAGCGTAAGCGGGCCTGAAAACAACGTTGACACGCGCTTGGGGCGAAATTACGGTGGAAACGTGTGCGAGCATCGTTGAAGAGTTCCGCAAGTGACTTCGTAAAGGTACAGAGGCCAAAGGATACAATTTGAGAACTATATCTTCTCTGTTTATTGTAATAATTGTTATTTTAAGAAATATAATCATTTCTTCAAGCGGAAGAATTCATTTGTTCATACAGGATTTTTTCCACTATTGAAATACTTGAAAAAAAATTATCAGAACTTTTTCCGCACCGTGAAAATGGGTCGGAAGCTCTGAAGGAGGTAATGTCCTCGAAAAGTCACTTAATGATCTAAAGAAGAAATAAGAACTTTACGCAAGTCTTTAGAAAAGCGACACTTGTAAGCCAATTTTCTTTTGTTGAAGGTCTTTCTAGTTCACAATGTTCAATGAGTCCTTCTGTCGATAAAGACTCAATAGCTATCCAACGACATTCACAAAATGACAGCTGAACGCGTACCGAATCACAAGGATATCTGTACAATACGGATGTTGGACAACAAACTGAATGAAGGTGTCTTGATCTACGCAGTACGTGGTTATAAGTTACAGAGATAAAATAAAGCGTAATAATATAGAGTTGTATCGAATCAATGGATTAATAAGGTTTGCTAGTACGTACGTTGAATAGACGCGCTTCACAGTATGGAGCTTTGACCACGTTTATTTCCATTTTGCTTGGGTCAATCTTATTGTATTTTTGGAGATGCATTGTTTCTGTGATACCAGGAGTCGTTGGCGACGAAAACGCGTAGGCCACTTCAATCTGAAAAAGGTACCGTGTTTATCGGAAGTCGGGCGAAATGATTGAAAAATCCGCTTAAAAATTCCTACTCTTTATGCTCATTATCATTCCGTACGCTATGGAGTGGAATAACATTCTAGTGATTATCGGACTGAGCTTAACATCTGTTTTCTTGGAGTAAACCGTTTCTTATTTTTACTTGTTTTCCTACTCATAATTCGTTGTGAATAAAAGGATAAAGCTCTCGGCGTTAATCAATCCCTGAGGAATGCGCCATGCATTGGACTTCAATTCTTAACATCTTTTGAGGTGATTGAATCCATATTGGCCTTGACAATGACTCGCGGTGGCCTCCCGTTGAACCGAGTCAGTGCTGCTTTTCCTCCCGAACAAGACTGAGACCTGTCTTGTACCAATATACCGACGCCGCAGGGATGGATGGCTTGGTGAGCCATGAGCGCGAGATCGAATCATTGACCTCGTGTGCGACGCAGAGCACCTTTAACCAGTGTGCCACTTGCGCTCTTTCTCGTTATAGATACGTTACGATATATCATTGTCATCGCACACTATTACATATTCCGGTCACTTCAGAACAAACGTGAATCGCTTTAGAAAGCAGGAAATCTCCAGATGTAGACAATTATCTCACTTGTACATCGTAAAAATTAACAAACATTTTGGCCATTTAGTGTAGCCCATTACTGTAGGCTCTGTTGAAGATAGTTCGTTGTTCTTCTAAAACTTTCAGATACAGCGTTATCGATATCGCACGTGGGGCGCAATTTTCATAATTGAGAAGAGCCTTTTTCTAGGCTTCAAAAGTAAATTTGAGTATCTTGTAATATGTGAAACTCCACAGATTTCTCCACACACTCGTATAGTTTTTTTGCAAATACAGTTTTTTTGCAAATACAGCTCTCATGTGAGAATAAAACTTTCGGTGTAAGACATGTTTTATTATCGCTCGCACACTTGCCGAAATTTGTGCTATTGAATTTGTATCAGTAAAATCTGACAATATATTTTTGAGCCTTTCTTGAGGTTTGTGATGGGGCACTTATACTACAATACAAGACACGTTTCGTTTCAGTGAAACCTAAGAAAAAGCAATGCACGGACCTTCGTCGAGCAACATGATTTTAATTCTGCTACTACAGCGTACTAAAAAAATCTTTTACACGAAAACAAGTATAATGTTAGAATCTCCGTGATTTAATGTTTACCAAAATTTTAGTGAAAAAACTGCTGATATTATAGCGTCAAGGAACTTACCCCTTGCACTCCAAACAAGAAGTTGATGCGAATAGGATCCAATTCGTCAAATTCAACTCCGATAGGTCGAGCATCATCTGAACATTAAGCTATAGCTCCTAAGCTCTCGTCTCTAATCAATCCGTGAGGGATGCACCATGCATTCGACTTCATTAGGCATCGTTTGAGGTGGTGGAAAGTTTTTTCGCCCTTACAATGACTCGCGGTGGTCCATCGGTGTACCAAGAAGTGCTGCTATCCCTCAGACGAGTCTAATATTTACCGACCACGGAAAAATTGAAGCTTGGTGAGCCTTGATCGCGGGATCGAACGAGCGACCATCGATTGACTGGACACTTGCGTCTCAGAGCACCTCTAACCACTGCGCCACATGCGCTCCTATTTTGATGTATTCATTACTCAATTAAAAACCGATAAAGTATGGTGTCAAGAAAGCGATTTTATCAAAAATTCAAAAAAAACCTTAAAGTGCATTTAACGAAGGAAACACTAGAGTTATTCTTCATGTCTAGACCTTGTCTGAGACATGCCGTTTCCGGTCGATCTGCTAGTTTACAGGAGATTATGGCCATCGGTAGCATAACTTTCAGTAATAAAGGCACCTTGAAGTCTTACTTCAAAGCTCATCTGGTTGTGCACATATGCTTAAAAACGTATACGTGACTGTGCATATCCTTGTGCACACGCCTGTATGTAGATATTTTCAAGTTTCTTATGGGCACTGTAGTGCTTGTATGACAGTGGTTAGCAGTGGACCGCTGAAGACGCCTGTGATGGTTCGTTTTGATAGCCCTTGATAATCGAGATCTCTTCAAGTAAAGTCTGACTTACAGATGGAAAAAAATAGTGTAATACAACACAGCATAGTGTGATAAGCCGAAAACTTGGAATCCCAAGTGTGCTTGAATCGACAACAAATCTTACTGCAGGCTCTATCATTTACTCCGTTAACCAAGGCCGTTACTGTGGCTTTCTCGGGCATATTTCAACCTTATCGGGTGCTGTCAACAGCCATGCGTCAGCAGGAATGATCGGCGAAACAACGCTGTCTTGTTACGCGGAGATCTCAGTAAGTTCTCGTTTAGTCCAAATATGCATACAACCAACTTCACAAAAAAAATAAAATTAAAATAAAATGAATGGTGTCTCTCTCAAGGTTAAACACAACAAACGTTTTAACGCTTTGTGTTCCTAAACCTATAGTTCCAGTAGGCCAAAACAATTTGAACTAAATGTACCTACCTGAATCCGTAGGAATGTAGACATCATGGACAAAAATAAAAGATAACGTGTTGCCATCATCATCACAGAATTTTCCTGGATCGTCAAAACATAGCCTGAGCCTAAAGATTTTTGTCTGTAAGAAATATGACTCGAAAGCTTGTCAGAATTATGGTAACGTCAATAGTTATTCAAATTGAAAACACAATAAAAAGCGCATAAATGTTTTGTAATAAATGTATGGGCCACCATGGCCGAGCGGTTATGATGCTCGCCGCGGTGCACGTGGGGGCCGATCTCTACACCCCGACACTCTCCGGCAGTCGACAACGAGCACTCTGTGGAGCGCTGCCGCCCGGCTATTCTTGAGTTTGCAAGGAGACGTTCTCAACCAGTACTCTATGAGCTCAAGAAGAAGGTGAAAAAAACGAACTGATTACCAGAAATAATGAGATCCGCGCAGTGGTAAAAAACACTGAGTAGACGACGGATCAATCAAAGTTATAAAAATATAAATGGATGAATCAATTCTTCATATCAACCCAATAACTGATGTCGTTGTCTTTTATTCCATTTAAGTGCAACAATGAAATCGTTTGCTAACGACTTTAATCTATCGAAATCATCTCAATTTTACAGTTAGTTTACTACCAACGACCAATGGTGTAAACAATGATTTTTTCTTGTATACAAGTAGGTTTTCTACTCAGTCTCACTTTGAATACCAGTGAAAAAAAGAGGAAAAAGGTTCAAGTAAAAATCGATCGGAATAAATCATTAATTGTACCATTCACATCGTTTGCCTACTTCAATCAAGAACGACTGGTATAGGCGGTCTTTGCCACTTTGGCATTCTGCCCTTTCCTAAAATAGAGTGTTCATCGAGAAGAAACTCTGATTTTTAAAGTAGGCACGTTAACACATCAAATCGAGAGAATTTCAGTAGGGATTATATATACGCTAACACGTTCATGACAAAATGCTTTGACTACAATGCACGAATATGACAGCTTTCCTAATTTTGAGCTGGTATTAGTTTATTCGAATGCACTCGCTATGAAAACGAACGCCCTATGGAACGCCAACGTCGGGCTACTCTCAAATTTAGGAAAGACCATTACTCTACGGCACTTAAAAAGAAGACGAAAATCGAATTGGATGCCAGAAGCATTGAGATTCGTCCACAGGAAATGCTGTAGACGGACCCATTAAAGAGGTTCAATATAATTTAAGATAATATTTCAATCTGTTTTGAGTCCGTCGAAACGTACGTTCACCATCGGAGATGTCTTACCAGACCTCTGAAAGGCTTAGAGCGTTCTATCTGATTATACTTGATTTCTAGGCGAGGTCTCAAGATAGTCAATTGGAGGGTTTTGTTTTATTCCTTTGTAACTTAAGGGACCTTCATTCAAAGCAGAGTAATACTTCTTCAGCGCCGACTTCCAATAGTAGTAAGGGTAAGCTGTTAGGCATGTGCTACTGATGAGGGGTGCGAGAATATGCCGAAAATTATGTGTACCAGAAAAGATGTCATACCATCACGTTTGAAAGACTCAAAACATCCTATAAGATCTGAGCTATTTTGTTCTTGAAGTTCACTGCTCTGAAAACCGGAAGATGGTTTTCATTTCTGAGCTAAGCTTCGTATTTTGAATACATAAGCAAATGAAAAAGCGAGATCCACTCCAACAGAACACGGCAATGTCATGGGGTACCGCATCTGCTGCCTTTTCAAGTGAATTTTTCAGATGTTTAGTCTACAATTTTCTTTTGTCTTTTCATTCGAGCCAAATTCAAAAGTGAGAGAGCGGTCTCTAAAAAATCTTTTTCATGAGTCTTTGCAAATTTCAGCTTTTCCATGATATCAATAGTCAAATTATCGTCTGCTATAGGAAAATTAGAGTGCATGTGGCGCAATGGCTAGAGGTTCTCCGCGTCGAACACAAGGTCAACGGATCGATCTCGCGCTCGTGGCTCACCAAACCATCCATACCTTCGGGGTTGATAAATTGGTACCAGAGTGGTCTCAGGCTTGTTTGGGAGGATAACCGACTCAGTTCAGCGGGAGGCCACCGCGAGTCATTGTAAAGGCTCGATATACATTCAATCACCTTGAATGAGGTTAAAAATTTAAGACGAATGCATGGTGCATCCCTTAGGGATTGACCATCGCCGAGAGCTCTACCCTTTATCCTTTTATCGGAAGACTAGTTTTATGGGCAAAGTACAAGATACGGCAAACGTGAAGAACACCGTCAAAGAATCAAAATCTTTGTCAGAGAGTTCATCGCATTGTTCAAAAATGCTTCGTTATAAGCGCACAGAATTGGCTCGATTTGCGCCCTTCGGCTAACGTGCTGTTTCATCAGCTTGTACGGGAAAATAGGAGCAATGACGTGGTACATCACAGGCCGCCGTGATTCATTGCTTAGGACAAACTTACGTTTAATAACCTACAGAATGCTACGAATAGAAGTGGATACATGATACACTCTCGACTGATCAGCGTAAAACGCTCTATCTCTTATATCTATGTGCCCTTGGTAACAATAAAAATCGTGTTCCTATCCTTAATTGCTGTTCTTTAGCGGATATTTTTAGTAGCTATACTTCTGAATAGTAAATATGACTTACACTTTTGTGGAGGGTGTACTTTTGAAAGGTGATGAAAGGATTAGTGTTCCTGTAACGATGATCAGCTTAGTCTGGCTGTTCTGTGGAACTAGACCTTACCATGTCGGTAAAAAGTCAATTTTTTTCAGAAAAGCCAGCATAAAAACTTTTCCAGAGCTTTCACACAAGCCTATCTGTGATTTCACTTGTGCTTCCGGTGCACTTTTCTTCTTTTAGGAATAGAAAAACTGCGGTGTTACAAAGGTGCGGAGTAAGATTGGCGAACTGGCCCGTTCTTGCGAAAATCCTTAGTCAATTCGCTTTTAAATAAAAGTTGTTTCTATCAATACGTTGACAACAATCTGAGTTGTTATCAGCTCAGACCGCGCGCTGCGTATGCGGGGCGCGGCGCGACGGGAGTCTTTATTATCATGCCTTTGTTGTTATTATCGTGCAGTGGAAATATGGGAATTTGCTTGATAATCTGAAATACTCAGAGGATAGTACTGTAATTAAATGGTGAGATATGACAGAAGAGACTTCTATAAAAGGTTCTATAGTTGAAAGAATGCCCATGTATTACAATGTCATCTACATTTTGACAGAATAAGCATATTGTTGTGAAAGGGTGCATACTTCTAGGTGTTGTATAACTTCGTTTCTTTATTTTTCATCCATGCTTTTGCAGTCATTTAATAGTTTGAGAAAAGCCTATTTTTTTACCAAGTTTGAACTAAATATGAATAAATATATGTAGATAACTTAGCGATGCTCACTAACAGTTCGGAATATCAGCTTTCAGTGAATATCTGCTTTTTCACTGAAGTTTCGAGATTTTAGGAAAAAGCATCGCCGTTGTTTCTGCTACAGATAGCTTTAACGATGTCTCTTCTATCATATTTCACAATTGAATGGGGACGAAATTCCCTTTAGTGGCGATAAAAATTCACATTTCATCAAAAAATTATCACAACGTCATTGTAGCCGCCGCGCTCACCGCGCGACGGCGTCGCGTGCTGCGCAGTATTCCATCGTTGTTGTCAACGTCTTAATATGATGGGCGCAAAGTAGCTTTCTAAATCCCTAAATTTTTACTGAGTTCCTTACTATATGCCAAACTACATGCAATTGAAGAGTGATCGATTTTTCCTACTGTAATTTTTCCGTATTTTCGTATCAAAATTTGAGAATTCCACGCATGTGACTTTGTTCTCTCCTCCTTAATCTTCGGTAAACAAACGATTTTTAGAAGATAATGCTGTCGCCTTGGAATAATATTGCTCTTATAATGGTCGGCTATCTTTCATTCAACTTACAACGATCGGTTATAGCCAATGGTGAAAACTTTAACATTACTTCGGGACTGCATAAATAAGCACCTAGAGTAACTGAGAAAAAAGGTCGACGCCATATCGTAATGCCATACACAACCTACACACCTAAACCGACCACATTTATAAGGACAGATGCTATGAGAAAGAAGAACAAATAGAAGTTGAAAACTTTAATCTCTTTTGGAACAGATCAGTGAAGGCATGCAAGATTTTGAATGTAGTTAAATTTTCTTTTCAACTTTTGCTTCTATCCTATAACGTAAAAGACTCACCAGTCGGCGGACATTACAAAGTCTTCAAATTCCCATGTGGGCGGACAACAATCGAAGGCGGCCATTTTCAATTTAGATCTCTCATGTGGTGGATCGAATGCTTTTGATGGGTTATTACTCCACCTTTCAGATCGGTGTTTCGAACCTTCTTGCGAGCCAGACATGATAAATGGTTGAACACCTTCTTCCACTTGAAAGCTTTCTTTCGTATAGTTTTTAGCATCTGCAGGCCTAAATGAAAGAAACTGAAGTACGCTCAATATGGAAAAAGACCTTCCATTGTAGTTCTAATTTTTTTTGCTTTACTATTCATATGATTGAACAATTGTTTTGCAACGCTTTCATCATAGAAAAATGATCATTCACCAAAGTAGTACAACACCACACATGATCATACAAAAGCGACTCTTATTAACACTGAGGTGAAAATCGTTTCATCTTTCCATCACGGCTATCTTTTGAGTTCACTATGCTTTATTACATTTTCGGCCCTTTTGTTTGACATCATACTGTGCCTTAATTTATTTTACCCCTATTATCTATTTTACATTTCTTCTTCTCAATCTTTGTAGCCTTATCCTTAAATCAAAGGCCGCCGTCATTTTTTTACGTAAATAAATTGAATTGAATTAGTTAAGGAAATTATACAATCACAGTACTAGATAATCTAGATTTCGTTCAACCCAAGTTCATCACTTCAACGGTCTTAGAAAGCGCCAAAAAATTGCATGGGAATAAAGTTGTTTGCGTGTTAACTGATATGGTCAAAAGATCAGTTCGTTAATATCTGATTTTATACTTTCCGATCACGTACGGAATCTGATATCAAACAGTCAGTCGATCGATGTTCGGCCAAGGATTGGTATACATTCGATAAGGGCAAGATTATATCTTAATTGAATCCGAATACTTGACAATGGTGCACAATTTGTCAACGTCTTCAAATTTTATCTCAGCATGGAAAAAGCAACCACCGCAAATGTGGATGTAGCACTTATTGTTGTACAGTGTTTACAATTTTTCTGTAGTAAAACTTCTTACGCACAGATAATGCAGATATAAACCATAAGATACACCGTAAAATGGGTGTTGAATAGTTGCACGACAGTACGGACTGAAATCAGATGGGAATCTCGCGAATGAACTCAAAACATTGGAAAAAGAAAGGAAAAGAGAGCGTCAATTTTGAAGAAACAAACGATTACCTTGATGTTAAAAGTAAAATCCGGGTATTCCATAACTGGAATTCAATTACGTCTTTTTCTTCTCTTTTTACTTTACCAAAGTCTTCGAGATCGTAGTCGGTGAAAGGCTTAAACTTGGTAATCACTGAATTCGGAAACAAATAGAGCAACATAAGAGATAATTGAAAGACCATGCTTGATTATTTGAACAAAGAAAAAAAAAGATTATTACTATTGACATTAAGACTTATTCAATACGCTAAACGACGACATTTTACAGCAACCATAGGTCAACTATTGAAAGGAAAAGAAAGTAAGCTTCGTAAGTCTTGCTCGTTAAAAAAACTCATATACTCAACACCTTCCAATAAACTCTGCGAGAATGCCAGTCTTAACGAAATTAAGCGTTCATTCACTTCAAAACACACTTGTACTTGCATCCCTCATGGTTTACGGTCTCATCAAACTAGGACTTCTTGATGTGGACCAGACTGCGATGCATACCGGTATTCATTTCTAACAAGGTCTTTGAAGTTCAAAAGAAGTTCATCGTTTCATGTAGAAGTTTAGCTAAGAGTAGGCCAATGCCAGGAATTCTATGTCCTAGCATCAAGTAGCCGCAGAATGGGCTCCTTCTCTGCATCGCAAGGGCCGTTGGTTGCCTGTGGTGATAACAGCTTAAGGAAGACTTTAGCTACGTCGACCTTACGACTTTTGAGAGCCACATCGATTTGATCAGCACAGCTTTAGTCTTGATTCTGCACATTGGGTTACTATACGACTTCTGGCCGTGAAGTAGACAGTGAAAAGCAATTTAATCCTGGGTTTAACAGAACTTAGTATGATCGAAAAATGAGCGCACTCTTGGAGCTATTTCCGTTGGAAAATGTTCAAGGCGTTAGATTTGTCGTACAATCATCCATTTTTTACCTAATTACTTCATACAAAACCCTATCACCGCTCTTGGATAATCTCTTTCTGGGACTCTATCATCACAAGAAAGTCAGTATTATCGGCGACCATTCACCTATTTGTAAATGCTGAGCACGAGCTAAACGTGTCAATTAGAAAATTCGAAGAAGTAGTGCCCATAGAAATCTTGCGGATTCGCTTTTGAAGACTCTTATAAACGTCCAAGAATGACCGACAAAATGAATACAGGATGACAAAATTGAAATAGTTGAACAAAGTGGGAGTGAAAACAGCATTGTCTACTACACATCTCATTCACTGCAATTCATTTTTTTGAGGAGGAAAAAAACCTCCTACAGACGTGGGATCCTGTCAATCGTACGCAGAGTGCGCCCATTTTTCCACGAACGGGTAATGGTTCTTCTGTGCTACATGAGTGGTGCTCCCTGACATCTTGACTATGCGCTGTATCAAATCACCGCCTTCTTCGTGCAAAGATTTGACTCAACTAGAAAAATACTCCTTTCGTTGTCAAAAACAAAAAAGATCTCCACGAGACGACGTTTTGAATGGAATCCTCTCCTCATATGGCTGGCAGACAAAGGAAGCTCCTGCCGTTTGCACAAGCTGCTTATTGATAAACTTAACTTTGTGTCAGATCAACATTCGTTCCTCAAACAAAGTTCACACTGCATCTCCATCACAACTGTGGAGTCACCCGAAGTGAGAAGGAAAGCAAATTTTGGTGCTACTGCAGTATGTCTCACAGGATGCATAATAAATGCTACATGCAGAAAATCTTTGCGAGAGGATTCTCATTGATACAGATGATAAAGTTATTGGAAGCAGCTAAGAAATGACAAAGTCTAGTAAACGCCGTCAGGATTTTTGTGGATCATACACTCTCGGATCATGACTACACTCATCCATCACATGGAACTGATAAAGGTAAGTGCGAATGGATCTTCTCTATCCCACAATCCTTATCCCACATCTCAAAATATCCGCCAGATGACCCTGCTGGCATTCTACCTTCTGTTGTAAGATTGTGATAAAAAGAATTCATAGAGACACAGCTCCACAACACCATACTTTCACCGCCTACATCCTTAGACTTTAAGACCACAATTTCCATGCCCTTTTCGCAAGCCATGTAACATCATACCCTAACGAAAAAATCTTAGACCAATGCAGGACGCTGCGTACAATCAACATCCTAGAATCGATAATTGGAGGAATTTTCTAAGTACCGTCGAACATGCCTGCTAAGTAAAGTCTGCACGCTATTCGCAAAGAATTCCTTCTGCGCATATCGAAGGATTCGATGAGGCACAATCAATTGAACAAGCAAAAGTTGTGATGACATGATAATGATAAGCAAAAATGCAAATGATAAGCAGTGCATAATCCACATATACCGCACCCAGGGTCAAAAAAGGTTCTTAACATTGTAAGTAGTTGTGACTTTTTCGACATGAAAAAGCACTTTGCAGCTCCGGAACAACTGCAATCTAATCAGCGTTCGTCAACCAAAATGAGACATATCCTATACATAAACATTCAATAACTGTTATTGAAAGTGCAGTACAAAAAAACAGCTTCTCAGTCAAGCTCTCACCTACCCTTAGAAAAGGGGTTCCACAAAACGGAACTGTATTGCCAAATCTGTCCGCTGCCGTACTCAGAGTGCACAATGCAATCGCTCACTGCGACGAAAAGTGTGCGTCTTGAGGAAAAATTTCTATCAAAACTTCGTTCTGCGAGTGGCATCGCCGTTTTTCCGAAGAAAATCGACGAAACACAGATGATGTTCAAGTAACGCAACGAAATGGACAAGATTAGACTGATCTAGATAGGACATGCATAAGATCCCTAATTCAAAGGCAGTCAACTCAAATGGACGATTTTCGTGGCTACAGAAACTACTTCGTTCGTGTACTCTGGACACTCAGTGAGCATTTAGTACAACATAAAGGCAGAGTCAGACAGGAAGACAGAAGTTTAGATCGCTAGCGAGCATTTCGAAGAAGTTAGCGACCAAATAACAGTTGTGAAACCTACGTTCGCTTATTTATCTTAGTAATCTTTGAGCGTTGCTACGAAGCGGATATGTGTAATGATAATTCAGATGCTTAAAAAATCCTGCATATTATCCCAAAGCACTTAGACAAAGTCGCCTGAGGTTTGAGTGACACTCATGTCTAGCCAGAATCTACAGTCGATATCTTTGAGACCTACCTCATCTTCGAGATTCAGGAGACAGCAAAGAACAATGTTTGATCACATAATCAGAGGAACAGATGACAGATGGAAGAAAGGAAGAGTGGAGCAAAGTTTTAAGATTACGGAGTGGGTGTTTCAGACGTAGCCAAATTCAGAACGAGCCACCACCGTGGACAGTCGTTTGAAAGAGAAACTGATGGAACTCATACTAAGATCCGTACTATCGATGATGACGGGCCATTTGAGTGTCCAACTGTCGAAGAACACTTGTAAGCCACCCAAATGAATCATATACTCTCGTGAAATACTCTTGTGTTAGTATTACACATCGTACCCTGCTATAAAGAAATTAAACATAAATTCAGGTTAGAATTACAATCAAAAACAATGATGTCTCCTTGGAATTTACCGTATGAGCATAGGTCGGTCACTTCAGTGCTACTAGGTCCTGTGCATAGGAAAAACATCGGATAATGCTACTTCACATTAAGTGTTTTACTCTACCATATTCGTTTTAGATGTGACGATAATGAATAGCACCGCAGGAAGAAAGTCAAATCTTGACATTCAACTCGAAGGATCGTAGTTGAACATCCAACATAGATGATCTTTGCTCCCGGAGAAAACGATATTGTCTATTTAGCTATGTAACGACTCGTAGCAGTCTCATGGAAGCCTGTCATCAAGGGCACTTATCGTCCTTTTTCTCTTCTACGTTCTTATCACCGCGTGTTCACTAAATGTCATGTTATTAGATCTCTTCATTATTAGTTGAGCCAACATGTCATGTGGTCTGGTAATGGGCTCTTGTACAGCCCGATACGCGTGTTTCGACCTTACAGCCTCGGCAGTCGGGAAGAACCTGTCGTCTTTCGATCTTTTTAGCGAGACTGCAAGGTCGAAACTCGTGTATCAGGCTGTACAAGAGCCCATTACCAGACCACATGACATGTTGGCTCAAATAATAATGAGATCTATTGAAATTTGAGCAGGGTGTCGATGAAACACTCGAAATAAAGGTGTAATGTAATAAAAATACCAGCCAAAGATCAACCGAGTGTAAAACACTGTAAGCTCGGTGATAATTTCACCTAACTTACAGTGGAAAACGTTCGTCTTCGATACCACTCTGTAGGGGAGAGTAGGGGCTCTCGAGAGGATTGGCTAAAAAGATTGAAAGACGACGGGTTCTGTTCGACTGACGAGACTGTAAGGTCGAAACACGCATATCGGGCTGTACAGCAGCTCATTACCAGACCACATGACATGTTGGCTCAACTAATAATGAAGAGATCTATTGTAATTTGAGTGTGGTACCCATAAAAACCCGATATAAAGGTATAACATGTCATGTTATTATTGATCCTATTACTATCATTATTCTTCATCTTTTATTATTGCTTTTGCTGTTCTACTCGTGCTATCTGATAACTGTTTTTTTTTCTAGTGTGTAAGCTTTCACTAACCAGTAATATAATGAACCAACCTTGAAATAAAACGTTTGTGGCTGGTTAGTTTTGTAGCTATATTGAAGCTCTATACGCGGAGAGAACCAGGGAAATACGTTCTCTGAACGAGCAGAGAAATATTATTCATTACTGATACTCTTAACAAAGCAATCTGCTCATTGTTTTCATTTCATCGTTATTTATTCCTATGTGAACCCATCTGGAAACGGGCGATGCACTGCTTTTGATGCCGTTGATCACTACCCCGCCATTGGTTTGATCGCACCTGGGGTTCATCAAGCTCCTTGCCACTCCAAGATGGGAGAGCGGCATTAAACTTATTCGAAATAAGCATACTCCTTCCTATTCACGTAAGATTACTGTAGCCTGGCTATTTTGGGCAACTAGAAAGGGCCACTTCCGCCAGCACTTAATGGAATTCGTAGAAAAGGCGTCAAATATACATCCGAAAGGTTCGGAGATTTTTGTAAATAATGGTTGAATGTAAACGCATCACACCAAGTAATGATGTGATCCAAATAGCTGCTTTGAAGTTGGCAGGTAGTGTGAAGGAAAATTCGTTTATCAAATGGGCAACTCTGATTGGTGAGCAAACATGGTAGATCATTACTGATTTAGCGTAAGATTATAATCAGAGTATTTATATAGAGATCGCGTTGGATCAGTAGCGTAGCGTTCATCACTTGTGACCATCAGAATAGAATACCAGGAGCAAGTGCAAAAATATAATTCAAGAATGACATGTGTGATGCAACTTGTCATTCAGTTAGGAATTTTTTCTCCATTATAAAAGAGAGCTCGTTCATATGCTTCCAGCGAAATATACGCGTGATAATAATGAAGGCGCACGGCGGGTGTAAAACATAATTTTACTTTGGATTTTATAGCGTTATAAAGAGGAACTGGCCACGTACGGATCTAGCCAAAGAGTTGAGCTTTCAGATGATTACTAAAACTTCTATGAAAAATTGCTGGCCAGAAAATAAGGTCGAGTATTCAATTGTCGCCGCCGAACAGATAACAATTCAAGCACAAATCACCTTTCCAAGAATGCAAAGATAATTTAACCACTCGTTCATATCGCTATCACTCAGCTGTGGTGAGCGATAAGTACGAGTGGATAATAGTTAGATGCTTTCAAACCACTCGAACGTAAGAACAATCGTATCTAAAAGGTGATCAATGTCGCGTGAGTGTTTGTTATATTCTGCCAGCGTATACGAACAATTTGCGATTACGAAAACACTGTATACTGCCTCTCGTACTACCTTTTTAGCTGACTAGAAAGACGGACGCATAACATCATTTTTGAAAGTAATGTAAATAGTAAGAGCAATTCAACTCTGGGACTGGTTCATTCCGAGCTGAGGATTCCAGATGGATCTGCTGTTTGTTTACTTCAAACACGAATGGTTCACACTTCTACTAAGTCTGCTTAGGCGTTTCGCCGTTCTCTTTGAAACATTGTCTAGAGGATAACTAGACGTCCTTTTTATCAGCAATGCAACAAAGATCGACACTTGGGCTCCTGTATAAGCTTGCCAAATTGTGTCTCAACTTGGAACATTCATTTCATTGTAGCTGACCGTTCTTGTTATATGGAACATCGCTATTCAAGACATATTCTGAGATAGAACGCAATAGCGAATAAGATCACGTTATAGCACCTATGAATGGAAGCAAATGTATGTCAAAGGATGACTTGGAAATGTCTCTGTTTTTTCGAGACATGCTCAATAATCAATAAGATACCTATAATCTATTGCTCACCTTTTGTAGTGTCATCGTTGATACCTTTTCTCGTCACGTACACGACCTGTTCAAGCATGTGGAAACGTAATGAATTCTCACCGCAGGCTTTTTGCCAGTCAACATCGAACATTCCTTTCGATGTTACATTGAACGATTTCATAAAGCAAAGCCAAACACTTAAAACAAAGGCATCAGTAATCTATAACGGAAGGCTGGAGATTTGTAGAAAAAACTTTGATTAGGACTTGAAAGATAGGGCTTGAAGTGTATAATACCATAACAATGCACTTCGCATTAGCGACCAATTATTATTGTTCGGCTGGTACATTGAAATCAATACTAATTCAGCAATCTGTAATAGTTTCGACGTCGCAAACAAAATTCTTGGAATCGTCCTTTCAGTGCTCGGTGCGCAAAATGAGAAAAATGATTGAAAGGAGCCCTGAAGAGTCTCATAAGTTTTTTCAAACACTGCAATCATCGAATCTACTGACATAAACTGTCCGTACGATCGCAATCTATTACTAAACTTTCAAAGTAAGACCGCAACAAACTACGAGTAGAGTTTGGAGCAGAAAGATAGAAAGAAAGAGATGACCAAACAGGATGGGAGAGATAAGGAAAGAGAGTGTCAAATCCGTCTATTTCAGCTTTTTTATGTTAGTTGAATAAACATAAATGGATATATCAAACAAAGAGTAACAATTACACTTATTAAGCTTGATTTGCAGCCTATTCACTTTTTCCTGGGTGAGATTGCGATATATAACGCCAACCTAAGAATGCTGCGATAAGCGAGTAACACTTGAGACCTGAAGTGTTCCCGAGCCCGCGATTTCTCGTTTTAAGGTTTTTATGAATAATGCTTTGCGTCATCGAGGCACTCGCTCCACTTTTCTCTTGGCCATGTTTTGACCTCAGTGATTGTGAGGCTATCGGCAACCACTCGTCAACCGGTATCATCTGGAGGGTACAAAAAGGAAATCCCAATTAGGCTAGAACTATAGCAAAATCACAATTTTCAAGTTCAATCTAGTGTCCATCCTTTCATCATAGCAGAATGATCACATTTTATATTCAGATTATATATTTATATTCAGATTATTTTTTTCAGATATTTTACTTTTATAGACCCAATGATTTAGAGTGGTGCTCAAAAAACGTTCGCGTCAGCCGGGATTTGAACCCAAATCTTACTCTTTCCGGGAGCATGTGCTTAACCGTTGCACCACCGACGCTCATTATGCACTCTACGCTTTCTACGCTACAACGCGTTATCTGTCAACAGCCAACCGTCTACGGTGTGGCGGAGCAATCATTATCGACATTAAAATAAAATGATTTAGGATTGATTATTGAACCCAATATCTGTCAACAAAAGTGGGTTTAATGTCGATAATGATTGCTCCGCCACACCGTAGACGGTTGGGCTGTTGACAGATAACGCGTTGTAGCGTAGAAAGAGTGGAGTGCAAGACGAGCGTCGGTGGTGCAACGCTTTATCACAGGGTCCTGGAAAGAGTAAGGTCTACGTTCGAATCCCGGCTGACGCAAGCGTTTTTCACGCCACTCTACATCATTGGGTCTATAGAAACATCATAATACCGCAATAGGCGGTCAAATAAGATGATTTCGGATTGATTATTTTATTTTTATTTTTATATATATCTTTATATATTTTTTCAGATATTTCATTTTTATTTTTACATATATTTCATATATATTTTTTCAGATATTTTATTATTCTTTTATTTTTCAGGTATTTTATATTCAGATTATTTTATGCTTATTGCTAGATCTCAGCCTGATTAGTCGCGAGGACATGTGGCGCATCCGCAGGTGGTAGATAGAGCAGATAGGTGCCAACTTGGAGCGACATGGAAAAAGAAACGTGACACAGGAATATTATGTGCTTAGTAAACGGATTCTTTTTCACACTCAAGGTTCTGTTCATCACATGTTCTCCGGTCATTGTTGAAGACAGGAAAACAACCAATTAGAGCTTGACATGACTGACGATTGTGGTGAACTCGGATCAAAAAACTTACCCACGTGTATTGAGGGAGACAACGGATGGTTGGAGACACTTCATTCTGCGGCCCAATTCTACATTTCTACGGTTCAAGGTTCAGTTACTTTTGCTCTAAGGTCAAGCCTCTGTGTGCTGTGTGGCGCCTACTGTAGGGTTTTGTTTGACTTTATGTTTCTTATCTCAAAGACCTAGTTGAAAATTTTCGCAAATCAAGCCATTACCCTCCACAGGAATCCGAAATGGGTGCAAGACTCTTGATGCGCTCCGTACAGTCAACCCCAGTTTTCTCCACTCCAACTTCTAGCAGGCTTTTAATCTATGTCTGTCACATTCCCAACCCATACTGTATTCTGTGCAGCCCATTTCTGATTAGGAACTGGTAGTCTTCTCAGGAAGACGGTATGTGTTTGTAAGAAGCTGGCCTTCCATATGATAGAAGCAGCGGGTGCCAAAACTCTAACCGGTAGTGATTAGGCCGATTCAACACTTTCCGTGTATGCTTATGAAGAGAATATTAACTTGTGATAATGTTTAGTGTTAGTTAGAAATGAGTGTTGTAGCTTTGTCTGACCAATCTTTTTTCTCTCTTCCTTATTCGACTCAAGAAAAATTTTTTCATAATTGATTTTATGTGAATCAAAATTTTTGTGAATTAGAATAGTACTCTTTTGCCAATAATAATTCTAGTTCGGATACAAGAAAGCTTACACACTACAGTGATCCGGTGGGAAAGCGTAGACGTGAAGGTCAGCTTGTAGCGGACTGTAAAGCGAAGCGAACGCCGGCTTGTGATAGAGATATCCGCTAAAGAAGGCTAATTTTTTGCAAAAAGATATTATCTTATTAAGTGGTATAAATGCTGAGAGGCATTCATTTCATCCATATATGAATAATTTTAGGATTGAAAGATACGGTGGGAAGCAAGAACTGTCGAACAATTCTACTGAATTTGGTCGTTCGTTATTTGTTTTGTCGAAAGGTACATGTGGACACAGTGAAGGTTACTCTTGCTAATTTACAGGGTCTTCAGCTTGATAGCGTATCCCAACAAAACCCAAGCCATCCATCTATGAGAGGAAAATCTATACCAAGCATTTGTGAGAAGGAAAACAATCAATCCATACAACAGTAGCTCCACGCATTTCACTGTGTAGGGCAAATATGTAAACAATTATCTCCATGATCCATGTGTGGAGTTGAAATCTGAGAAATTGATAAACATTGAAGTTTTCTATCCTTTATCATCGATCAACTATTCCAGGCTTTCATGGTGACTGTGAAAATTCAGAAGTGTAATCCTTGGAAAAATGTTTTCTACGAGCATTAAATACCAATGTCATGTAAATGTAATACACACAAAGTAAGATTCAAGTCCATACCCGATCATTCAAGTCCGCACTGGTGTAAGGAAGACAACGGAGTCGACTTTAGACGTAGTAATCATTCGCATTGATCGGGTGTTATTAGCGATCTCAATCAAGGTTCCCTCGGGGTTTGTCAGTGAACGTGAAACGGCTCACCATAGGAAATGTCAAATTCCCTTTCCATTTAACAGCTACCATGATTCAATGTAGGAGACGACAATCCCAATGTTTTGTGCACGATTGTAATAGACAACATTTACTTTAACAATACCTTTCTGCTCAGTCTTGGTCTGATCTGAATAGCCTTAATTGCTGGGTCTCAACCGTCCCAAGTGGACCACGAACTCATTTTGCGAATTGAAAAAACTTCGCTTTAGCATTCAAAGGATCAGTCATTTCATTCAATGTTGCTGCCATTTGCTTACTGTGGATGTTGCTGCCATTTGCTTACTGTGGATGTTGCTGCCATTTGCTTACTGTGGAATTCAACTCATATAAATGATTTCCATGCACATACACCGTCAATGTCCACAAACTTTTCAATTTTGTATACGGATTTCGCAAACGATAACGGACTGACTCTAACGGCGTTAACGCCGGCATCTGTTAACCAGATTCAACATGTCATACGAAGGACGACCGATACAACTTAATCATGCTTGTCAACCGTTTCTACCAACAGATAACATCCTCTGTATCCACTGATATCTACCGAATCCGTCCATTTTCCATTCAAGTAGAGGAGAACACGGCTGACTCTCTAATTGATACGAAAGCCACAAAGTGATGTAACAACAACCACGATTTACATGGTTACATATGAGCTACGAAGTCGTATCGCGCTGTCGAGAGGATTTTCTCGACAAGTTCATATCGTAGTTGATCAATTCATCCTGAAGGTTCTACGTTGTCCCTATGGAGTTTGCACAACTTTGTTCAGTCAGTATTACTACGTGGCCGCCATTCTATAAAAATTTCACTTTATTCATTGCAAGTTGAGGTGCCCACAATCAGTTGATGATTTGGTAACCAGTTCCGGGATTAAAAAGCCTTTCATGCCTACGGGATCAACAAATTCATGGCGGTCTTCTTTGAGAGGACAAAGAATGATTTGATATATTGATAAGTTCTCGATATCACATAGGTCATATATGCATTCGACCAATCATAACAATGCTATTATAGGAGTCGTATGAATGGTGTATCCGTAAAGACTTAATCATCAACAAATGACATAACCTTTGAGTCTTATATTGAATGTATAATTAATTGAGATTCATACAAAGATTATAACAACGCTTACTCGTCCCACGTAAAACGCTCTGTTAGAAATTCGTCGGCGATCTCGAACGGGAAAAGATCGCTAAGCTTGGTCTGAAAGTACTTCACACTATAATCTATCCTTTTAAAATATTGAGGGAAAAGGCAATCATAACGAGTAAAGAACCAGGAGAAACCTCTAATACTCACCACATTCGCCTTCCTGACAATGACTTTTTCATCTTGATTTTGTCCAAGTATAGTGTCATTTTCCTCATCTTGATCTTGTCCAAGTGTAGCGCCATTTTCCTTATCTTGATTTTGTCCATGTGTACTGCCAATAATTGCCAAAATGAGGACGATATGTTGCCACTGCATTATGCGAAATCTAGAACGTAAATGACTGCTTTCCTATCAGCTGGAGGTATTTATACACTACAAAACAACGATATCAAAGAAGATAAGCGCTTGATGATAACGAAACGATATCATTCAAAGTCGAAGAAGAAATTGATATCGGTCATCTGCTATATATCAGAAGAATCAATACTTGTTGCGCTATTAGATGACATGATTGCTGTTGATTGCTAACGTATAACTGTCGACTGAAGAGAATTCGTGTTAGAGCAAGCGTTTTATAGAGTCCACTTATAGCATACGTATTGATCGTCACAACGATCGACTGTGTAATAGTGACGCTAGACGTTTAAGCCCTAAGTGGCGTCGTGTACCAGCCAAGGTATACGATTGTTTGGAGGTCTTTCTCGCTGCGTAAAAGTTTTCCTACAGTCATCTGGTAATTATTCAAAAGTTTGAACCTCTGCGATTCCAGCATCTGTTCAGTTTTAGAAAAAGGTTCTTTATAGCGTTACAGCAGCAGAAATAGGATTATGTTTCACACCCAATTTTTATCATTGTTCGGATGAGGCTTCGGTATGGCTCTTTACAAAAGTTCTATAAGTCATTAAATAGCTAAAATCTATAGAGGCGGAAAAAAGATCACAGTTCAAGCCTAAAATGTTAATCTACCGCTTGAACGTTATAGGTGGCTTAATGGTAAATATAGGTGAAGCTCATATTCTGAGATATCTTATCGTTACGTAAAAAATGGAACATCACGAATGAACTTTTACAAAGGTTTTTTGATATAAGGAGTGACACCTCAGATTTCAAAAATTCCAAAGATGTACTTTATTTTCGAAAGGTCTTTATATTACACTGTAATAGTGAGAAGAAAATGTTATTTAACACTCAAGCAGCTCTCGATAAACAAAGATTTTTGTCAAAAATTCACAATTTTTCGCTAGCAGAAATCTCAAAAAATTTAATAGTGCTTTTAATTTTCCAAGAAATCTCTTTGTTGTACTGCAACAATGGGACTAAGATTGCACTTCACATGCGCCGCGTATGCCTGCCACCGATATGTGCATGTATATTGCAACATTGGCATCGAACGGGAGCCGTTCAATAATCTTGGTAGCTCAAATTTTGAGGATTTCGATGGCATGTGTGATTTTCAAAAAAAATCCTTTTTACGAGCTGCAGCAACAGGAATAAAACTGTGTTTCACATCTGAGTATTTGTCTCTAGACACGCTTTTCTCTTAGGCTTCCGCACCCATTCAATAGCGTAAATCTAAGCAAATTCAAGGAGATGCTTAGTTTTTAAGAAAGACTTCCTAGTACGTCGTAACAGTCAAAAGAATTTTGAGTTTTACACCCGGAGCGAAGCGCACGCCACATGTGATTGCGCTGTGTGATCGACAAGGCGCCAAGTGTGAAACTCGGTAATCTGCAGCTGTGACAAGGCATTAAAACGTGCTCTCAGAAACCAAGCTTATTATTGAAATCGTTGACAAATGTGCTACCGAATGGCATTGGAAGTCTAAGTGAAAACCTTTGTCTAGCGAAAGATGCTTGAGTGTGAAAGAACATTTGGTACTTATATGTTAGACGGCGACATAATTTTAAGCTGATCTCATTCACTGGACAAGAAATTTCCGCAGGAATGTTAAAAATCGTTCGAAAGCAAAAATCTCTAGTTGCAACTTCAGGTCACCGATTTTTCAAAGCACCCTATCATATCCATAACAGCGACTGTTTTTAAAACCTCGTAATAAAAATTCAAAATAATTCCAAAAAAGAATGTTTTCAACCTAAACGAGGTTGGTACGCCAGGGCCCATACACCGGTATTCCGGATGCTTCGGCTTCCTCATCAGTGACCCCCGCCCCACATTAAGCCCTGCCATTGTAGTAAGGAAGGAGGCGTATGTGGTGATGGCATAGTGTACAATGATACTGGTCCATCACCACTTTCAGTCGATGGATTTCGGCTGGTAGACCAAAATTAATCCATAACATCGGCTGTTTGTAAATCCTCGTTATAAACATTCAAAATAATTCCAAAAAAGAATGTTTTAAGCCTTGGCGGGCGAGGAGAGCGGGACCTCCGAAACACCGGTGTATGGCCCTGGCCCACCAACCTCGATCAGGCTTAAAACATCATTCTATAATTTTGCAGCATCTAGAATAAATTTTTGTTTCTCACTCGCTCTTCGTCTTCATTTTTACCACGAGTATAAATTGCTGAAAGCAGGAAAGATATATGAGCGTCTAGAAAATTTTCCGTAATATCAGAATCTTTGTTTCTATCTAAAGTTTCCATCGATGAGGTATATAATCCTCAATTGAATTACAATAGTTGCAGCCGTTATAACGCATTTTGCGGTAGATCATTGCCGAGTTATGCGGTAGATCAGGCGATTACCTTACTAGCAGGTCGTAGCTGTGGCTGTCTTTCCTTCACATTTTACACAGCTATGAACCTTTTCGGTGACTTGCTTCCCGGCCAATCCACGGAGCGGAGGACCGATCGCGCATGAAATGTTGCTATTCAATTTAAGACTTCTTCATCACATCGACAGAAACTTCAGATAAATACGTAAACTCTGATACTACCAAAAATTGTCTACACACTGATATGCTCTTCGTGCTTCGAGAGATTCATGCGCGTGGTTAAAATGAAGACGAACAGCGCGTGAGAAACAAAATTATATCCTGAATGTTAGAGCGTTATAAAGCGTGTTATAAAAATGGGTGATGTGGAGTTCTAACCAGGGATGATGTGGAGTTCTAACCAGGGATTTAGGCTATCGATTAATTACTAGCACTTATATAAAAAGTTTCTTTCCAATGAATAAGACTGCCTCAAAAACTGATCGACGTCTAACATATGAGTACCAAAATTTTTACTTCACCTTTACAGTGCAATGTAAAATTCATTAGAAAATAGAACGCACCCCTCAAATTCTCATTATTCAACTTGTGTAATAATTACTAAAGCCTCAGAAAGCAATAAAAAACACCTTTTTTCTGATTATGGGCGCGGAAAAGGGAAAAGTAGCGAATACTTTTCTGGAGACACATATTTCTGACTAGTAGTTTGCATAATGCCAATTTAAAGCCCTTTATTCAGTCACGGTCGTCCTTTGCCACTCAGAATTCCTCCACTATCATAAGTGCTCAACCTTTTCTCACGTCAAATCCGAATAACCGGAAATAAACGAATGATTGTAACAATGCTTGACTGTGAAACATAATTTTACTTCTGCCGTAACAACTCATTTAGAAGGCTATTTCGGAAATCAATTTAACCACTGAGTTCTTGATATTCTAGCTATCGAATGATTACTAAAACTTCTAAATAATCAGAGAACGCGTTTCTGTTAATGGGCTGAAACACTGTGGAGATGTCGAAAAAGTAACGAAAGGTTCCTTGCTAAGTATGTGGGAGAGTGTCCTTTTCTTAATTACTTATTTGATACTTGAACGGTCCGTCTTCACTAATTGTGCGGACCCCAGCACATATTCCATTCTTCTCTCTATTTCTAGACAGTCGTCCCATGACGGTGGTCTGATTTGAGCATGGCGGCTGCTGCGAGTGTAATACCGTGATATAAAAAAGCGTGATCTGCGAGTATAGCTCCTTAATTTTTCCAACGAGCACGTCCACCTAACGAGTAGAAGGTCGTCCTCGAGGACGCGTCATTGTCGTCCTTCTCTTAATGCGATTAATCTAGGTTTGGTTACTTTCATCCGTTTGGAAAACAATGACGGTGTTTACTTGGATTGTGAAAAACCTGATTTTTCAAACACTGAGAAAAGCGAAAACACTGAAACGTTGACTGTTAGAATACTACAGTTGGAAAGAAAGTTCTGGGGCACTCTAATCGGCATGAGAGAACATGTATATGCATATCATGCATATCATGGAATATAACAATTTCTTATGTGGGGACTTTCTTACTAAGGCCAAGATGTCATTCGTCTTTATTTTCAGATTGTTAGAAGCCTCCGCCAAGTCCAACGAAATAATCAAATTGAGAAACCTTGACTTGATTAGCTGACGCGAGGTTGGTGAAATAGTTGTAAAAGGTTCGGCTGACGTTTCGGCGACGGCCTTCTTAAGAGCCTGGGCGGGTAGCCTAGTTTGACCATGAGATTTGTACAGCCTCTCCGTACTCGTCCTACCCGGCGCTAATGAGGCCTATTTTTACTGATGTTTTGAGCGTTTTTGTGCCCAAAGTATAACTTGCTAGATTTTCAACGTGGAGTGTTGGCACCACGTGCAGCTTACCAATCTCTCGCGGAGGAGCGGAAGGTGCTTATCTGTTGGAGGCAACTCCTAACCGCCTCCCATGCACTTGTCAGCCACTTCATTGCGGGCTTTTGACCGATTTGACTCGTAGAAATAGAGTTTTGTCAAATCGGCGTTGTAGAAGCAGGGAGCTCGTCCTCTGAATCCACCTGCGTCTTTGGGAAGCACACGGCCGCTCTTGGTTCGCGTTCAATATCACTATCCATAACCTGAGGGCGCGTCACGTGCCCTCACTGCTAATTCGGCGAGATCCCTCAAAGAGGGATTTGTGATTGGATTAAAAATAATTGAAATTATAGGTTAGATAAATACATGTCCTTTAAATTTTCTGGTAGTACAAAAATGAGATGCCCTTCTCTCTATGTATAACTAATACAAGGTTGGTACTGTGGTGGATGAAGTTTTTGACGATTTAGCCATCTTCGGAGTTTAGACGACGTGCTGTACCAAACCATGTCCAGTTATGTCATAACACCTTGCCTTCTGAATGTTTGTGAATCCTCGCATGAAACAGCTCAATCTGATAACATATTTTGAGCCTTTCGTGAGATCTGTTGCGGCACTTGTGTAGTGCAGGGCACTGCCATTTCACGTCGGCAACACCAACTTTGAGGACCACTTGCGCCCCGCACGCTCACAAGAAGTTGATCGAGTGGCCGTCATCGAAGAAATTGAGTATGGTTCGACTTTGACTGTCAAAAAATTAGCCCACGATTTTCTCTGTGGTCATGCGAAAATCAGAACAATATTGTACACAGCAGGCAAGAAGTGGAAAGAGGGTCGATGGATCCCACACGAGCTCACTCAAGCACATGCGCAAGAACGTCCTTCATTGAACTCAAGTATGACAAATTCTTTGACCTTGGTACCGATTGTTGCCTGAGAGATGGCAAAAGTGTGTTCAGGCCGATGGCGCATACTTCGCATAGTGTTGTTAAGCAATTTTTGTTGCTTCTGATTAATAAATTTGCCTTTTATCGCTCTAGTACCGAAGTTCATGGGAAGATCTTATATTTAGTAGTCAGTGAGGAAATGACAATCAAATTTATTGAGATTAAACAAAATTCTTCAGCGGTGGTGTGAATGTTATAATATACCCAGTGATGTAAAGTGATGTACAAAACATTGCCCATGCGCGGCTTGAACCCGCATTTTACCCAATTTTAGGGAGCGTGCTCTATCCTTTTCACCAGTGACGCTTGTTTTGACACCACTCTTTCTACGCTATAACGCATCTATCTGTCACCAACTAACCCTTTTAGAGTTTGGCGCTAATAGTCGCTATTGACACCGAACCCAGTCACATTGACAAATACTGGGTATTGATGATCAAGCCGTATGGTTGCTGACAGATAGATGCGTTGTAGCGTAGAAATACTGGGGTCAAAGCAGGCGTTGGTGGTGCAAGAGATTGAGCATGCGCTTTTGGATTGCATAGAATGTTGGTTCAAGATCCGCTTAACACACATGTTTTGCACATCATTCTACATCGCTGAATATATTATAACATCATGTAGCCGCTAAAGGAGGTTAAATAAAAAGAATTCTGTTTGATTATCAGTACCCAATTTCTGTAGGTGTGATTGGATTCAATCTCGATAGTTCCGGGTCAACCCGATGATGGTTGGTTGCTAACAGATAGATACGTTATAGCGTAAAAAAGAGTGGTCTAAAAACGGACGTTGATGGATGCAATGGATAGAGCACGAGCCTCTGGACTGGATGAAATGCGGGCTCAATTGCCGCATGACTTAAACGTTTTTTCTTGAAATTATTGTTCGACTGTATGACTTGTAGAATAGAAAAAACGGCTTGAAAAGGTCAAAAAGAAGTTGAAACTGGTCTTATAGGGCTAAAGTTCACAGCAGGTAATTGTGTAGGCTCGTCAAAATCAGAATTTATGGAGCAGTTCGTCTGAAATTTTCGTGACATTTTTAGGAGTCTTGTTTTGCGAACGAGTTGAGAGAGCTTTTGCAGTAGTGACTTGATGTGTAATTTGAAGTACATGGGCCATTAATGAGGGCTGATATAAAAGCCGAAATGTACGTCTAGCAGTAGGAGGAGCCATGCAGAGCTCATGAATGCCTTAAAATATATATCACATAATCTTGTCCCAAGCGAAATCTTAGTAAAATAGTTGATAAAAATGGTTATTGCTATGTATGTTTTACTAGCCACGAGCGATCGACTGAAATTGTTGCATGTCGGGTGATTTTTCACCCGACTTTCACTGTAACTTATTCGGCGCCGATTCCACCGTTTGGTACTCAACATATAGCTCGCTGGGCTCTCATTGTGGAGGCCACGGGTACGACGATAGGCACCCACGGCTAGGTTGCTAGTCTCATTCGGATGAGATTTTATGCTGCAAAAGTATATGTAGACTATAAAATCACATTCTAATTTGAGAAATGCAACTTTTGGGCAACCGCTCTATAGGCAACGAAAAGCAAGAAGACCGACATGAAACAATCAGATGACGGAACTTTTGTGTCGTGAAGCGGTATTCCGTTCAAAGTTTTTTTTTTCAAATCTTTTTCTTCTGAAAAAGCACATGGACATGTAGGAAAAATTCCGAAACGTCAGAGAGATCTTTGATTTTCACCGATAAAATTCACATGTGATTTATGCAGCGGATTGGTATTACAGGTGTACACACACCCTACGCCGACTAAAATTGCTCACTGGAGTGCGAAACACAATATTCTTTCGGTCGTTACAAAGCTCGAAGGAGGCTTTTCCAAAATCAAAGTATATCATTATTATCGGAAAGACTTTCTCTATCTGACAATTATAAGTTTATTGCAGCAAATCTTTCATCCGGTGAGAAATCTTCGAATGAGTAACGAAATCTTATTTTGACTGTTACAGCGCTAAAAATAAGCTATTAGAGAAATTAAACATGCCATTATTTCACTTCATTTGAGCTATGATAAATTACGGAAACGTTTTGCAAAAGTAAAAAAATACATTGCTACCGAAGACCTCAAATGACGCTGCTATAATGGAACAGTAACGCCCTTTCTAGAGCACTGTATCAACAAAAAACAAGATTTTGCTCAGTCTTTGGAGTAGTTAGCCCGTGGCTTGGACTTCATAGAGAGCTTATTGGTGCTTATTATGGAGTAAGTAGCGAAAAGGCATACTTGTAGCTCTTGTTGCACATTTTTGTCGCTTAATTGTAACAGTATGGCTCAAAAACGAAGAATCTATAACGTAGGATATCTGAAACACTTTTCTATGAAAATACTTTTAGTATGTAGGCAAGTAGTGTAAAACGGTAGCTGAGTAAGTAGAGTAAAAAGAGTGTAAAGACGAGCATTCATCATTATGTAGGATATTTCTTTGGAGAGATTTGTAAACCTATAAATTAATATATTTATTGAACACTTTTCTTCGATAAACTCCGAACAACAACAAATTGCCTTATAAATCAGTATCGCTAATATTTTGACCTTTAAAACATCCGAAATTAGCGGCTTTGCGATAGTCTGCGCAAAAATGGCCGCTTTTGCACACGATCTATAACAACTTTCCAGAATATATTAGATAAAAATGATCCGATCAGGTCTTCTCGCATAAACTTTTATGCACATGCGTTTTCTCTATTCATGACAGCTAAAAACGCTATACAGGGTGCGCAAAAATCCTAACAATTTTGTATTTTGCTGATTTTGACACTGACATGATATTTTTTCCATAAATGTTGGTAATTTCGTTGAATTCTTAATTCGTAATTTCGGCAAGTAATCTAATTTATTTATTTGCTCATTTTCAAATGTGCACAAGTTACGGATCTTAAAAATGAACGTAACGTAATATTTGAGTTGCACAAGACGGGACTGAATTTCGTCGGCTTTGTAAAAATTGACTGATTTGAAACAAAAGCATGCCTACAGAAACGTAGAACTTCTCAGAGAGATTGGAGGACTTGAAAACAATCTTTGAAAAGATCGTCAAAAATAAGCTGAAGATGCGCAGCTACGAGATCGCCCGTGCTCACTTTCTGGACAAAAAGGATGAAAGAAAAAAGCTTTTAAAGATTTGTCAAATGCTTTGTTTACAGCTGTTACCTGATTGTCAGAGAGGCTTTTTACGGATGAGAATATATTCACAGCCGAACCAATTCACATTTGCCAGAATCGACGGAAACTTCTCAGGAAGGGTCAGCGGAAGTCCACAGTAACAAAAAACATGAGCGGCAGTCATTTTCCAGCCTCAGTGATGGTCTGGACCGGCATCTGTGCTACCGGAAAGACGCCGTTAGTGTTCATCAACAGAAACGTCAAAATTAACACTGTCAGCTACCAAATTCGACGGAGTGTACTGGAGCCTTGAAGTACTCAACATTTAGATCCCGTTGGATTTACGCTTCAGCAGGACTAGAATCATGTGCATTCTGCCCTCTCAAAGGTTGCTTTCTGTCAAGAGCTGTTTCCAGGCTTTCGAGAAATAGATATTTAGCCGTCGAACTTGCTGGTTCTCAACCCAATGGGCTACTCCGTTCAGTCCATACTGGAAGAAAAAGTCTCGGATACCCACTACACCAGCGTAGACGCGCTCAAAAAGGACACCGATTATCTCTTGGGACGGAAAAGCGTTGCAAATGTGTGGGAGCATCGTTGGAAATCTCCGCAAGCGACTTCATAAATGCATAGAAGCCAAAGGAGGCAATTGAGAATTTGTTATAAGCTGTTTTATCTATTGTTATAGTTGTTGATTATAAAACGTAATTATTCCCCATTTTAGGATTATTTCTTTATGCAGTATCTTTTTACTGCTGAAATATCTGAAAAATTATCAGAACTTTTCGTGCGCATTATATAGCTGCAAGAAACATTGCGGAAGTGGGAATGGGTATATATAGAAACGCAGAGTATAGAAGTAACACGAGAAAGCTAGAATTACTTCTGAAACCCGGAAAAAGCCCTAATCGATCAACGAAAATCATGTGCCATTTACAAATTGCGCCTCGCGCAGCGATTCAAAGTGCTGTCGCCAAGGAGCCTAATCTTCGGATATTTGGAATTCCTAGAGAATTTTGTAGACAATAGTCTGAAGGAGACGATTTATAATGTCTTTGCCAGAGCGATATTGAGTTTTTTGTCTCAAAATTTTGAAACTGTTTGATGTTGAAATAGATTTTCATAAAATTGATCAATGTTTGACAAAACACTTTGCTTGGGAATTTAAAGAATAAAGAGCAATTTGTTTGAACAAGACCAACTAGATAGACGTAAATAGGCTAAAGATTCTCAGTAAATAATTCGCCATAAAACTAGGAGTCTTCAAACACTCTAGGAGGTATTTTTGTTATATAAACTTTTCACAATCTAGTTACCACTACCAAATCTTGATGGTGGTTCAAAATCATGATTGCACGAGTTAAGTGGATATCCGTTCAAACCGTTTTTTTTTCGCAACCACCGCTCTCATCCTTCCAGCTTCTTCAAATCATTCACCAAATGATAAACATGTAGATTGTGATAATATATCGCGCGTATATAAGAACGAACTTTGGGTAGGAACGGCATTTTCGCATCAACGTTGACGATAATATGCAGCTGAAGATCATTTTGCTTTATCTTTGGTTGATAAATACAGTAAGTCAGGCTGTCGCGTTTTATTTCGTGATTAGAATGCTTCATACTTATTCACATAATATAATTCGTGCTGCAGATCAACTATGTGAACGCCCAAGAAAACGCACCACAAGAGCCAAGAGCAACAACACCACCAGCCGGAGAAGGAGGAGGTGCACCAGCTGAAGGTGGCGAACCTGCATCAGCACCACCACCACCAGCCGAAGCAGGGGGAGGTGCACCAGCTGAAGGTGGCGAACCTGCACCAGCACCACCACCACCAGGCGAAGGTGCTAGAAACAGTAGCGGTGGCGGCGGCAGCGCCGATTCTGGTGCAAAACAGGATGACGAGGGAAAAAAGAGAACTTTGGCACCGGTACCGGAGGCGCCTAAAAAATGGGTGGTCAGTTGGTTTTTTAGACTTTTATACGAAAGTTCGAAGAGTAAGTGTGATGTGAAAGTCGCAGAAAGGTCTCAGTGACTACGATCCTGCTTGGTGCTTGCCGTTGTAATTCTTTCTTTGACTTTTGGGTATTAGGTTCAGTGAAAATGTAGGCGAATTCTCTCAGTATTGCTCTCGGCTCATTTCTGCACGCTTCTGGACGATAGTTTGACCCGCAATGTCAAAAAATGTTATAGCACATGATTAGTTGAGCAGCAAAAACTTCTGAGGAGATAGAAGTAAAAAAACTTTTTTTGATATGGCGAGGAAGCAAAAGAGTATTTGATTGAACTAAAGATGAGAGTAATGAACATTGTAAAGATGGACGACCACTCTACGTAGCAGTGCACGCTTAAAGTATGCAACGCAATCCGCTTATCATTATTCACATTATCAATCATTATCAACAACTCATTTATCATCATTTATCAATCATTTATTATCATTATCAACAACTTAGAGGAATCGTCCAGATGTATCATTTTTCACTCGGAATAGTCTCTACAACTTTTAGAACATTCCTTTCATACAACAGCACAGCACTAATAAAATTACTCTATTTTGCAACGAAATCGTGCCATGAGATTTCGAGTAGATAACTAACTCATTAGAGCGCATGTGGCGGTCGCTAGAGGTGCTCCGCGTTGTACAGAGGAGGTCAATGGTTCAATCTTGCGCTCATGGCTCACCAAGCCATCCATCCCTACGGGAATGGTAAATAGTTATCAGACTGGTTTCAGATTTGTCTGAGAGGATAAGCAGTACTTACTCGGTCTAGCGAGAGGCCACTGCGAGCCATTGTAAAGGCCAGATATACATTTAATCACCTCAAACGAATTCAAAAATTGAAGTCGAATGCATGGCGCATCCCTCAGGAATTGATCAACGCCGAGAGCTTGATCCTTTATCCTTTTAACTAAGCCATCTCGAAAGCGACATCGCTTTGTTTGTAGAAGCCAGACATCATTCGGAAACTGAGCATGCCACAAGTGCAGCAAAGGAGGAGAAAAAGAAGGCGACTAAGTTGTCAGAGCGACCAAACACTTGTGTAATGCGTATTACGTTCAACACTGATCCCTCCTTAAAAGATGCTCCATGCATTCAACTCAATTCTCAGCGTTGTCACTATGCCTGAATGGGTGTTGTCCTGAGGTCGCATGCAAATGCGGGTTGTTAAAATATGCCAATATTTTATGTCTTCGAGGCAGACGTTTTCTAGTTACTTAACCCAACCACTAGGACAGAACCTCCACAATACAAAATAATAAAAAAAGTCCTCTACGATTTTTCTGTGGCATATAAGGCAAAGTTGCTTGAGTTGTAATGGGATCACTGCGCCAACAAACAGCGGTAGATTCCGGTTCTCATACCTTGTGCTAACTTCGAATACAATAAAAACGGATGCTTTTGAAATCCAGTTTGACATATAGGTGAAAGCATTTGAGTGAAGAAAATTTCTCAAAATTTCGTGGCATGCTTACTTTTCGTTGGTAGCGGATAGTAGAATAAAGACAAGATATTAAAGGATGAAAGATAATAAAAGATATTGAAAGATAAAACATAATAAGAGATAAAGACAAGAGAGAGAAGATAATAAGACAGCCAAGGCTTAAAACCACAGTATTAAGAAAAAGCGATAATAAAAAAGACGTTCTATCAAATATTCAAGCTTCACATCGGGTGGTATAATTATCAATATGGCTAATGATCATTTTGTCAAGAGTAATTTGACTTGTAGATCTTTAGGCTTCTGGCCTGGCAGTCAACGCTAAATCTGACGGTGTCCCAAAATTCAACGACCATGATTCAACTTTCACATCACTTTACCCAATGGTTTGTGGCAGTACTGTAAGAACGCAGTCAGGTGGAGGAATAGCCAGGTTGGATTGATAACAACTATATACAATTATAAAACAAGTTCTATGCAATATATCGAAATCCTGCGATATTTCTAGATGTATGCCGGATAGGAACGATATCGTTGAGATTATGAATGACGACAAGATGACTTCCGAATACTGTTTGAGGTGAATTCGGGCCATTTTATTAGTGGAAGCACGCGTCTACATTACACGAAATAACAAGTTTCATAAGAAATCATTCTAACAAGAAATTTTGGAGAGATATACGTGTGTATTTGTGTAAGTATATCTGAGCGTATGTGAGCATAGTGCACACTCGTGCGTATTTCATATGATGAAAATCAATTCGGCTGTTTGTCATTCAGATAGCTAGATGATTCTGCTTTATAGCTCATAGAATCCATACAGCAAATTTTCATCTAAGTAGTCCACCTAATCCAAATCTCAAGAAAGATGAGCCTGTATAATTTACATCCACGATTTAAGACAGTATTGTAAAGAGGACAAACACCATGACATACGACATCATTGTTTCAATCGTGATTCAGCATTCTTTCTAAGAAAGTTAATGGCCATAACGATATTAATGTAAGGATGTCGCAGTTGTAAGCAGAAACTCTGCAATCAATTCTAGCACCCTGTAGTATTTCCGTCATTCAAAGTCTTATTCTACCGCTCTTATTCTGATAACGGCAATGTTAGGACATGATCTATAATCCCATCGTTTTGTCATTGAAATGGATATCAGCTGAGTGTTGCTTTGCTAACTCGATAAGCCGCAACGATGTTTCAAAATTATTGTATCAATACCTTATTGAGTCATCCTAGCGTTGATCGGTATTCGTATAATCTATAATGTACGAAAATGACAAGCTCCTGTGAGTTCAGCAGTGTACGTATTGGATTGATGAATATCCGTTTGTACACTTGAGATCGATCACCTGTATCACCTGCACATCTGGCGACAACCAAATGATTCGAGGTAAGCGCCAGTAGACCCCACTTTTATCTGACGTATGCAAGAGAAACTCACTGGATTGCCTCATTCTAGAATGACGCTGGGCCTCACATTTTTAATTGTTTTCGCCAAGAATTCTGTTCATCAAGTCTGTGGTCTTCGTTCTGTACGTCTAACATGCAGAGCTGTTCATTCGGTAGCAGCCTTTGTCCATCGATTTCCGTAGGAGCACATTACTTGTTCGGTCCACTTCATCCTCAACAGTATAGTATTGTGCATGGAATAGCGTCTCCAAATTCCGTCAGCTGAAGTGGGCCAAACCTTCAAAACTTTTCTTCCATTTGCGAAATAATGAATCTTTGTAACATCGACCTATCAGCATAAGTAGTAAGCGTTCATGACGCATATATAAAACACAGAAAATTATTAAATCTGCAAGGGGTTGGCACAAAATTGGCTGTTCTTTACTCTCTTCATTACAATCTCACACCCTGAAACGCTCGTCAAGCCGTTTGCTTCCTCCTACTTAGTTGTGGATGTTTACCATATTGACCTCTCCCCCTAGAGAAACTCAAATCCAGCATGCGGAGATGTTTATCCTTTGAACATGTATAGGTTGTTTGGAACCATCCGTTTCTCACGAACATCGTCTCGTGATATTTAGTGAAAAACTGATCATGCATAAACCACTGTCGAAATAGATTACCAACGTTCTGTTTGGCCGATGCTTGGTCCTATACGAATGAGTTTATCAGCAAAACGAGACGATTGTATTTGTCGACTGTCGTTTTCACTCTCATTCTTTCCATTTTGATTTCTAATAATGACTGGAGAGGGTAATGAGCAACTTTGAAAAAATGGTTTTGCCTTGTCGAGCCCCTCTTCTTCTATCGATAGTGATAAAGCTATGGAATTACGATATTTTGCTTGTGAAATGTTTATGTAGCTCAGGAAGAATTGTTATGTACTGAGCTTGGACGTCCTGGATGTTCGGAGCTTCTATAACTGCTTTTTTTCATGTGAACCAAAGGCCTTTTTCAAATCAATGAAATAGCGGTCTTTCGTGAACCTTGAAAGAGTCTTGTGTGGATGTGGTCCATAATACTGAATCACCTTCAAAACCACTTGATCGCATGACTTTTAATTTAGTGTTCTATCATCCCTGTTTAAGAAGACCAATGAAGAGTTCATAAACGACAAACAGTAAGCAGATTAAGCGTTAATTTCCTGCATCATGCCGGTTTTGACAATAGCGTTGTGTTTTTGGTTTTCCACAAGCCTACATTTCGACTAATAAGGGGTGAAGAACCGAGCCAGTTGAGATCGCGCGTGAAGTTCTTCAGACGTCCGTTGAGATCCTATCCTAAATTGATCAGTAGTTCAACTTTTTCGGACAAAATAGCATATCGGATATCGCAAAATAAAACCCGGTGAGACAACTCCAACTTCTTTTATTCCATATGAAACCACGCCAATGCATTGAGGAGACGCGCGTAGTGATCTGGATGATTTTCCTCGACGACTTTTTAGACGCTGTAACTGATCTGTTTAAGAAAAGTTCTATTACCTTGATCTTGTAAATGACGAAGCTTCGAAAAACTTTGTGAAAGCTGTTTGGATACTCTACAGCTCCTGCAGTAGCTGCTGCTCCATTCTCCTTGAGGTCTTCTATCGTTCCTGCAGCGTTATACAAGTTTGGGCTTGAGATGGCGGTCGTCTGTGACTCGTACGAATTCATGTTGCCGTATCAGTTTTTGTGCTCCTAGAGACGAACGTGTCCTGGTGACTATTCAACTTGCAACATTCATGGCGTCAACATGAAGATAATGAATGAGAGATCGCATTCCTCTTCGATGTCGTCAATAATAGCATGCTCCCAAGAGTAAATTCGAATAGACCTTAGTTTATACTACTCATGGCCTTTCGTATCTATAACTTAGCGGCATCCTCCGCTTTTCGCGAAATGTGAAGTATTACGAAAAACAAGCGACGATGTGATCACCTGTCTCACCTGTATCACTTGTCGTCCAATTGATTGTCGAGTAACGCGAACGGAAATCAGCAACACTTCCATTTTTCACTATTGCGTGCAAGAGTAGCACAGTGGGTACTCCTCGCTCTAGGGATTCGCTAAGCATCATATCTTTCTTCTATGCCTTACGTGAAGAAATCAGACCAACGAGTCAGTAGTCTTCCTTTAGAGCGCTTGATGTCCCGAGGAATCTAGTCAGCAACAGCTCTCGTTCATCGGTTGTTGTTGAAGCGCATCACGTGTCCCTCCCATCCTATTTTCGATATCCTAGCGTGTAGAACAGCGTTTCTGTTCTTCGATCGCTGACATAGATCGGAACATCGAATCCATTCTCTTATTTGCGAGATACGTGTTCTCCTAGCATCGGCTTTTTGAACTGCGCGTTCAATAACGCCCAATGATCTTTTATCCTTCTTGCGTAGCGACCAGGTTTTTACTGCATACATTAGTTCAAAGATAATCGTCGATTCGAAAAGGTGGGCAAGAAGCCGGATGTTTTTTGTCCTCTTCACTACATTTTCGGTGCTCTTAAACGTTCTCCAAGCCTCACGTTCACTCCTAGTCAACTCTGAATCTAGGTCGTTCATCACGTTGAATTCACGACCTACTACTACAGGAGCACCGATCAGTCAAAATCAGTTTTACAATGATGTGTGTCCCCTTTCGTTTGGTACTCTTCATCAGAAAATTTGTTCGTCCACACCTGAGAGTAGGGCTTCTAGATGAAAGTAGGGCATCTAGATTTGTGAAGTATAATGAACGATTTTAATTGATATGATAGATTTAGACAGCCTCTCACCCTAATTATTAGCATACTTTAGAAGTCGGACTTTTACAAAGTTGTCGAAGGGACTTTGTTCTATTGTATAATGGCCGTTAACTTCTCACATAAGGATAAAAAGGATAAAGCTCTCGGAGTTGATCAATCCCTGAGGGATGCGCCATGCATTCGACTTCAATTTTTTAACTTCGTTTGGGGTGATTGAATGCACATCTGGCCTTTACAATGACTCGCGGTGGCCTCCCGCTGAACCGAGTCAGTGCTCCTTGTCCTCCCAGACAAGTCTGAGACCTGTCTGGTACCAATTTACCGACCCCGAAGGGATGGATGGCTTGGTGAGCCATGAGCGCGAGATCGAACCAGTGACCTCGTGTGCGACGCAGGACACCTCTAACCACTGCGCCACATGCGCTCCTAACTTCTCATATATCCACTCTAATTCTGTTATATGAACTTTACTCATCACTGCATCTTTTTCGATGAAGTACTCAAGTAGGTGAATGCTTGGTCCGGCCACATACTGAAAAGTCCTCCTACAAAATTGTTCTAAACACACTAAATTGTAAACAATTGTTTCGGAAACACATTTACGCAACATCATCGAAGGAGCTCGAAATGCGTTGATTTTCTGAGCTATGTAGTGTCTTCGCATCGCTAAGTAAGGACTCTTAAAACAAATGGACAATGTTTCCACTAGAAACAGGTTTATAGATTTCCTTTCTGTAATAATCTACATCTCAGTAGCAAAAATGTTTGTATAGATTATAATTTCCTTTTGTTAATGCAGAAAATCTGCTGTGAAGATGAATTAAATAAATTTCAGTAAGCAAGACTTCTTCTTTTCGTTATAAGATCGTACTATGGAGATCTTCTCAAAATGCAAGCTCAGTATTGAAATCAACATTTCTCTAGCTATTAATCACTTTCAGTGCTTTGGTGAGAAAGCGTTGTTCCAAAAAAAAAGGCAACGGAACACGACATACTCCTCAGAATGCGGCTGCTTTTCACTCTCTTAATGGAAACAGTTTAGATTTTTGGGGTATATATGGGCGTACTAACAATAGGTTTATGAAAATTTCTTCAGTGATATTCTATCTTTTGGCAGCGATAAGTTCCCAATCAAGATTTCTGTGTATAGTACCAAAGTCCGCTATGAAGTTGCAACAGTGCGCTTCAAAAGCAATACCTTATCTTTTTTCTTTGTTTAGTAGGGTTGAGCATGAAGGTGTTTACAGAACCAAGCCTGGAATCGAAATCGGCATTTTCAAGCTATCGAAAGACCACATGAACATCGACCAGAAAAGGAACATTGTTATAACCGAAGCATGTATACTTTCGCAGCAATGTGGTTTTCTCGTTATAACATGCGGAGTCTTTCGACATATGGACGCTTTTTTTACTGAAATCAATCTTATGGAAGCTTTTTAAACGATATTTCATCATTAGGTCACGATAATGTTCTCTCGGAACCTTAAAAAAGTTTATAACCTCCTTTAATTCCATTGAGGTGTGTGCCTATGAGAATTCGCGTGGAGACGCGACATCGCGTGTGCTGCTACGTTTCGTAGCACTTCGTCCTAGGAGGGTCAAGTCAGTCATTTGTTGCCCTAGGTAGGCTTAGCACTAACTTGTCGACAGCGGAGTGATAAACTGGTAGGAGTCCTCCAGGTGAGTCGAACCAGCTACTGACAGAATGTGCTTCAAAAGGTTTTCCTAACTATTGCATACAAGTAACCCAAAAAAAATCAGATTTATGGAGGTAATCTACGCTGTGTTTATAGAGCGCACGAAACTCTATTTGACGATGAGATGTTGAAAATATTTTCATGCTTCAACGCCTCTGAAAATTTCCATTGACGTTGACGTCACATGTCTCGATTCGCTTGATTTTCCAGCATACTCATTTGCAAGCCTGGTGAAAAAAATGCATTATGCGACGAGGAGAACGCAAAACTGTGGCTTCCGAAAGCAGAAAAATTGGTGGCAGCAAATGGCGTAAAAGATAAGGCAGGAGCCACGCTCGAGGTTGTCATGAATTTGTTCTACCGCATATGCTTTTCAGCAGTTTTTTCTAATCTCAAACAATCTAATTGTTGTGATATCCATGCTCAGTTGATATTTATCTAACGTAGTTGCTTTTTTAATACATGGGAAGTGAAAATCTATCCACTACGCCTAGTATTTAGAAAAAAAAAATTCTTTGAGTGAATTTTTTAGTGCATAGAGAGCTCTCGCGACAAAAAATTCACGTACTTCCAAGCAGCTGTTACATAAAATTAGACGTTGTCTCTTTTCCTAAATGATGTTTTTTATGATTAGTGCTAAGATATGCGCAACAGTAAAAAAACGACTTTAAGACAAAAATAGATACCAATTTTTGTAACTATCAACCTAATATGCACCAGTGATTTGTAACCAAAGACAAAATGGCGTGTGAGCCAAATATGATAATAATTTTTTATTATTGCTTAAGTGTTACAGGACGCAAATCTGATGCTACTTAATGCAGTTTGAAATGATATAAATAAACTCAATCTTGTAGATCGATGTTACATTTTGCAAAGACATTCATGTCTCAACAAAAAAGTTGTATCAGCTTCCTCAAACATAGCTAACTTTCGTTTCTCAAAAACGATAACATCTCTTTGTTCACTTTGAAACATTCGAAAATCGTCTCATTTGATATTCCTTTAAACAGAGTTTTGGATCGTATTATGTGACGATCACATCTGATGCGAATCGGCTCTTCTCATATCGTCGATTATATGATTAGCATGAAACGAGATTTTTTAGTTAAAATATTCGTCCCAGGTAGTCTAACGTTTATGGATCGTTGCTATGAAGAAATTCTGAGTAATCTTTTGTGATTCGAATAATCACAGTACGATATACCAAATAAAGCACTATCTCAAAATTATTGGTTTTCATCAAATGAACAACATTTGAAAAGGTGCAGCGTTCATCTATTGGGTTGGAAACTAAGTTCTATGGCATTTTTTCAAATTTATTTAGAGTAAATTTATGCCCTTTTTCTTGATCCTGTTTGGAGTCTCTCGAAAGCTCTGTTTCGAGATTCCAAATATGTAAGTCATTTTATTTTTTGTAACTATATAAATTTTCTACTTTAGAATGAATACAGGTGCTCCATCACATCACCGATTTTGGTAAAGCGTTTTTCTGTGAAAAAATGTTGCAGCGACCTAGAGAGTTGATGATGACTAGAGCAGCTTCTGGGCTATATGGTGTATGAATTGAACGCCCACCCTAATTCTTCATTCTTTTGCAATGTCAGACGCGCAATCTGTGGACGAGCGTTGTCTTGACGCCGCTTCGATAAAAATGTCGCAGGCGATTTTGGTTGTGTCAGTGTCGCCTTCACAAAGCTTTCTGAACCATCTTTGTGTGTTTCGTAGACCACCCTTTTTGTTGTTGAGCTCTCTACATAGTTTGTTGGCGTTTCGGCGGCAAAATGACCCAAGCGGAACGTTCAAGAGACGGTCATCACTTAAGTTTTGAAGTGTTCATTTCAAAGTAAGGGAAAAACTCATACAGCTACAAAAAATAAAATGGCCTACATTTTTAAAATCTCGAAATTACAAGCTTTCGTTTAGCACAGAACACGACAAAAAGTACTAAATTATACAGTTATTGGACTAAATAATCCTTCATAAAGGAATCGACGTCGAGTGAAAATCACCGCAAGTCAGATGATGGAATTGCCTGATATTGTGGTGGCCAGCAGTCGAGCTTGTGGCTTTACAAGGAATTAAGCCTTTCCTTTCGACCACTATTTTACAGACCCGCTCAAGCGGTCTAAAGGAGAGGGTCAACTGCCGGTGATCACAATGTCAGGTAATTACATTATCCGACTTGCGGCAGTTTGATGCTCGGCGTTAATTCCCTTGTAGAAGATTATTCGGCCTCATGGGACCGGCTGAACCGAAGGAGCTCGCTACTGATGAGTCCCGCTAGGACGAAACGGGCGCTTGTATAGCACTAAACCTAACGGCTCAAAATATGTTATACCCTTACTAGCTAATTATGTTCATCATTTGTTCTCTGCATATTGATTGATGATCAAATCGACGACGTAAAACGTGGACTTGTCAAGCAGTTAAATAAATTGAACCACTATAAGTTTTGAACTATTTCTACTTGTCAAGGTCATTGTTGTGCACGCTGAGAATAAGTCATATTCAGGTGCAAAAAGGGGAAATTGTGATCGTGCTGGATCCCGGCTGTGAAATTTCTTTCGCTAAGGAGCATAACTTGAGACACCGGTAAGAGTTTATTGCGTCGATTTGTAAAATCAGTCATTGGAATAAGTTCGCATAATACTTCCTGGTTCCAAGTTTTTTCACTCCAATAAGTCTTCACTTGATCTCCTCGATCAACTAAAAATATGAATGGTAGCTGTGTAGGGGCTTTCACAGCAATCGCATCAACGGGATCTTCTCTGTTTTCGTATCGCCTTTTATCCCATCAACCCTTTCACAACGGCAGCTAAAAGATCGCGCAGCGCAGTTCGCAAGCGGCGCGCGCTTCTCGCTATTTCATTAAGGTTTTCTTCTCCTTTGGAAAAAAACTTCAAGCTTTTCTCGTTGATCTGATAGTGCATGGTTTTCTCTTAATAGTCGTATGCTTTTTGTGCCTATATACCTCTTATGTACGAAAAAAATCTGAATACAAAACGCAAAATTATTGCTCTTACAGCTTTCTAAAAAACCTTTTTTTAGCCAAAAAGTTGTCAAAATTTGAGCTAACGAATATGACTACGAAAAGCGCTGGGGAAAGTTATCCAAAAATCCCAAACAGGCAAACAAAGCGAACTGAGTGTAAAGCATAATACTATTCTCGCTGCATCAACGCTTTGAGAAAGGCTTTTTACAGAAAAAAACGTTAGTGAATTCGCCGAGATTTAAGTTCTCAGATAATGACTGAAAGTCTGAGGTCAAGCGTAGAACGCTTAGGAAGCATTTATCTTTTGGAATACACGCCGTCTTGAAAGGTTCAAAATCATCAAAATGAGTGGGGTGATTACGGATGGGCTCCTACTGTGTCGGCATTATAGCTGTCTAATAGATTAATCCTTTCTTGATAATCCAGACGGACGTCGCTCCTCTAACAGAGGGTCATCTCTCCACTATCATTTTGATAACAACAAAAAAAACCAAAACCTCAGCGAAATGCTTAGAGGCTTAGAGCAATCTATAGGAGGAGAATGTCGTATCCTGCCTTGGATTTACACCATGGCAACCGCCGACTTCAGGGATCGTAAGTCTTTAAGTCCACTTCGGAAAGTGTCTCGTAGATCTTGCGTAAGAGAAAATGAAGACTATGAACACATAGGAATTTAGAATCCAAAGGCAGGAGACAGAAGTAACATTAACAAATGTTATCTTAAGTCAACTTTGGTAACAGTTTCGTGGATCCTGAACCACAGATACACCGAAACGTTATAGGCATTCATTCAGTTTTCGACTCAGTGATGAGAAAAGGCATTATAACTTGCCGTCATTTACGATGATAGATAGATTAATGGTTTAGAGATAACAACAATAATAAAATAATGAAGCTTTCGGCGTTAATCAATCCCTGAGGGATGCGCCACGTGTTCGTCTTCAATTTTTAACTTCGTTTAAGGTGATTGTATGCATATCTGGCCTTTACAATGACTCGGTGGTGGCCTCCCGCTGTACCGAGTCAGTGTTGTTTATATTATAAGTTTGAGACCGTCTGGTACTAACCTGCCGATCCCGGAGGAATGGATGGTTTGATGAGCCATGAACGCGTGATCGAACCATTAACCTCGTGTGCGACTCAGTGTACCTCCAACCACTGCGCCACATCCACTCAACAACAACAATAATAAGATGAGCTTACTATTGCAAGGGATATTACGGCACATAATGATTGACTTATTCTTTCAGATTCCAGAACAAGCCAGAAAAGATAAGGAAAGCTCTAGACAAATATCCCGGTTTCTATCTCCAACCGACCATTTTTCACAAACGAGTGAGACACGCACTTCATTTTAACAATTCATTCATTTCTATCACCATCACTTCAACATCATTACATTCATTTTTTTCATTTCGTCATAATGAAAACGGGCATTTTGTTAGGGATTGCTCATTGCTATTCTAATAATTTCTCAGTCTACGATCCTTTATTCATTTTCTTGTGGAAAATGTCGCCTCAAAGGTCTCTTCTGACTCAAATAAGTCTCAGTGATATAAAGCAATTTTAATGAAATCCGGGATTAATCAGAATTAAGTTATTTCGACTTTTTTCATTACTTTAAATGGTCCACACCACGGTTTTTTCTACTACGCGAGTCCCAGTACGTTGAGTATTCGATTCATCTCCTCGTTTGCTTGGCTCATCCTTTTCTTGAACGTTGTGAAATACTGGGCAAGAAAGTTATCATTAACCTCCAGGATAACCAGGCCGGTCGTTATGTGGGGCGTTCGTAGTGATTTCTGGAATGTTGCGGGGTGGGGGATAACCCCGCGTGGAGCGTCGTTATACACTCGGCGGCAGTTACCCGAGTCTGTTTCTAAACAAAGAATAAGAACAAAGTATTCAATAGTTCGACTTTCTATAAACCTTGGCATAATTAAATGTTGTAAATCGTGGAATGATGCATTACCTGCATCTGTAGTCCCGTTGATCGTCGAGTGACTTGAGCAGGTACCAGAAACACTTCCATTTTCTCTATCGTGTGCAAGAGTAGCCCTGTGGGCCCTCCTCGCTCTACGGATTCGCTGAGCATCATTTTTTTTCTTTATGCCTTTCGTGAATAAATCTGACCAACGGGTCAATGGTCTTTCTGTAGAGCGCCTGATGCTCCGAGGAATCCAGTGGTAATGGCTCTTGTCCATCGGTTGTCGTTGAACCGCATCACGTCTCCGGCCCCATCTTACTTTCGACATCCTGGGGTGTAGAACGGCGTCCTTGATCTACGATCTTTGACGTAGGTCTTAACTCGTATCCTTTCTCTCATTTGCAAGATACGGGATACCCCTAGCATCAACCTTTGGACTGCGCGTTTCAATAACGCCAAGTGATCTTTCATCCTGCTTACGTAGCTACCATATTTCTGCTGCTTTCTGTTAGGGCAGGGATAGTCGTCGAGCCGAAAAGGTGGACACGATTGGATGTTCTTTGTCCTCTTCACTATATCTTCGATGGAATGGTGTATATAAGAGCGGAAATATTTTTGGTAATGATGTGATAACAACAATACCAATAATAGTCATGACCAATAATGAATTGTAGGTTAATGACCTTTGAAAATGCAATAAATTTTGTAGAGATAAAAAGATGATGACAAATTTCCAGTTAACATCTTTAGTGTTATGGTACTGTTGAAATCTATAATTTTTACTTGAAACTTTTTTCCAGCGGAAGTATCAAGGTGGTAATCAATTATCATTTGGTGGAACGCTTCATAAAGGTGTGGACAGGACATATAAGAAAATCCAATGTAATGCCGGGTAAGCGTAAAGATATGCTGAATCCTGAAAGCAGAAAAAAGTTTTTAGAAAAAGAGTCTAAAGTTTATTTAAAATTGAATATTACACAAAAATAGAAAAATTCTACACAAACATTTCAGATGCGATCTAGGCCAATTGTTTTATTACCACATGCAACCGAACTTTCTCATCTATTCACTAATTCACGTTGACGGCGCTAAATGTGAATGGTGGGCAGATAGAATTTTTGATACTTTTTTTGAACTAGGTCTACTCTATAACTTCCATCATTTTACTGATCAATCAAAAAAAAATTCAGGGTGCGAATCTGCTTACAAGGAAGGCAGGGTTTTGAAGGAAAATCTTTCCTTTGTAACGATGCTGATCTTCTGAACGTTTATATTCGCAATGGATTTGCTACAATGCCAGGCGCACGTTAGTCAATATTTTCATGCTTTCACGTTTTTTCATTATTGTTATTTTCGATTTCATTTGGGCATGTGTAATGCAACGGTGGAGGTGCACTGCAACGTGCACGTAGTCGTTAGTATAATCCCGCTCTATTGCTTCGTCAAACGTTCCATCGCTTCCTGACCGTTGAATTGATGTGAGAGTGCCTGGAAGAACTAAAGCAATGACTTGTTATATCGATAGAACACCGCAAGCAAGTCACTGAGTAGATCACATTTCCATCCATTCACTTCCACTATACTGTGAAGGAATAGAATGCGCGACACTCATCACAGATTGATGAACGCTGGATCTATGCCACAAACGTCTTTGGCGAAAGTGCTCGAATTTGTTCGAAGATTTTGCTGCTATTTGAAAATTACGGTCTCCAGAAATGTTGTCAAACTCTAGCGCCAACTTTATGTGGAGTCGAGCGTTAGCCTCGCCAGGGCGTTCCTTGGTTCAACCACAAGCAGCCATAAGTTTTGATAAAAAAACAGATAACCTTTTCCACACAAGTCCGATGTCAACTTCTCTGTCAAGGAATGATGAGAGGCTTGGTTGACTCATGATGGTGTGAAGCAAGGGCATTTCGAGTTTTATCGTTATCGAAGAGCATTACCACTAGGCCACGGATTCCCTGTTTCAAAAATGTGAAAACAAACAGCAAAAAGACTGCACTACAAAGACGAAGTCTTGTTTATGGATCACGTTCACCTTTTATCACTTGCAATCAGCTGTCACACGAAGCAGACATCTTTGTTATCTTTCGTTCTCATGGTGTGGTAGATCAGTTGGAAAAGCTCCTATGTCCTATTAGAAACAAGGAGCATCCCTTTTTATTTCAAATGTTAGTGCTAAAAAGATAACGAGTAAAATTGCGCGTAGGACCTAGGGTTATTCTTCACTTTTAAAGCAGACAGAAGTGTTATCTTATCACCTTGGATAAGATCTCGTGTGGGAACAAATCTTGGTGCACAGGCCCAACCATAAACTCATTATGAAGCGATGAACCGTTAGGGGTGGTAATGGACTGGAATATTGCAAGAAACTATCAACATGAAATTCATTGTTTTATAAAAGTAGTTTCAGAAAATGGTGCACCTATTCGATTCATCAAGTCTACCAATGGTACTACAGGTCCCGAACGATGGAAAGTGCGGCCAACTCAGATCGGATTTGATTTCGATGGCGAAAGGGTATGTGTTTATGTATGAGTAAGTGTATTTATGTGTTTGCAAAATCTTGCACATAGTTTCGCTTCCATTTTCAGTTCTCTGTCTGGTCAGTGGGACGCGAACGGGTAGTATCATCTTCCCAGATAAATCATGATGGACATATCATCTTGTACTTCTCAGATCACAACTGTCTGATAAGAAAGAGAGGGATTAAGTACTTGGTGCGTTGCCTAGGGAAAAAATCTACTAAATTGTGAAATATCAGTTACTTTTTCCCTAAACAATACAACAGTAGTTGTAATTTTAGGGTGAAAACAACGGAATAGTGTATCAGATCGATAAAAACTTGCCAATCGACGATGTATCTACAGAATCATCGGCATACGTCACATATTCGACAGTAGCACCTCGAGGTACCCTTGGTACAATAGCGACGGTAAGTTGATGATGACTCAGAGACGAATGGAGAGAAGTTATGTGAAAGGAAACGAAGAACAGTGGAAAAGATTTATGAAATAAAGTATGGGTAAAATTAGAGAGAATAGGAGTAGAACATTGTAGAAATGACTATAATGAGTGCCGTATTTTAAACAAAAGAGTGAGGTAAATGGAAAATATGTATTGATCTAATTTCAATGTCAATACCGACTACTCGGGCAGAACCGTTGACGGTTGGCGGCTGACAGAGAGATGCGCTATAGCGCAGAGTGGTGTGAAAAATGGGTGCCAGTAGTGCAAAGGGTTAGAGCGTGCGCTCCCGGATAGAGTGAGATGTAGGTTCGAGTGCCGCCTAGTGCGAAAGTTTCACACATCACTCGACATCACTGGTTATAATCCAATTTTTGCCAATCACATGAATAGTAGGGTTAAACGCTAAAAGGGACGACTTGTAATGGATATCATAAAAACTGGTAACTGTGGCGATCATCGTTAAAACTGATGACTAGATTTTAAGGCATCACCAACACCAAATGTATCAGCTGAGGCACCGGTCACTACAACCAAAGAAAGGAACATTGCCATATATATTGGAACCGGTATGACCGATCTTCTCACTTTTGTCACTCTAGAAACAATTCTTTACAAAAAACTATCTACTTTTTTGTGAAGTAAAAAAAAAACGCTGTTAACAAATTTTCCTTTCAGTGGTGGAATCCGCTGAGCTCAAGGCTCGTACTGGTTGGATGATTTGGATGATATTCTATGGCTTCTTCATTGGTTCATTGCTTGCGTTGATACTGGCTGCCGCTATACTCTATCTGGCTCGTCGTACTGTATACACTGATTGGTTTGTAATTTGTCGGCATGTCAAGAAGAAATACGAAAACTTTTCATTTATGAGCTATACGTTGACGATTATTACATCAAAATTAATCGATGAAACATGTTGGCGATGTGAGGACGCTATCTTCAACTGGAAATATTCGTCAGGTATCGTGGAATGTACAAGCGTTATGGCTGTGATGCATCTGGTGTTACTGGTGGCGTTACGGGTGGTGCGTTTGGTAATACAACGACTGGTGGTACGGTTTTCTTACTTCATTTCGCCCACATTGCAAACTGAAAGAAAATTTGGATACAACAAAAACTACAGGTTGTAGAGGATAAAGTTTCTGGCGTCTGCCAATTTCTAAGGAATACGTCATGCATTCGGAAGCATTCGTAAATGGTTGGATGTATTCATTTGCTCTATACATTATTTAGCGACATTTCTCAATCCAGTGCTTTCCTTATCCCACCTAATGACTCCGGCAGCAAATTCTAAATTTCAAGTTAAAAACAGTTTACTCAATTTGGGGTACAGTAGAAATAACGACAGTACCACCTTGCAAGTCACCTCTAATCATTGTAGTAGATACATCTACAGGTGAAAATATGATGTATCGTGGAAATTTTTTGAAAGGACACCTTTCCCAATCCGTTAACACAATCTACTGTAAGGATCGTAGCAGTTCTTGTACTTGATTCGTTACCTCGCCTTCATCTTGCACAAGTCTTGAATTTATCACGCATTAAAGTTGGAACTTTTCCGTTATTGGTAAACATTTCCAGCACTTTGGGAACAACGCATTTCTTGTTTTTTCTAGAATTTTAGTAGTCAGTCAATAGTGTAAATCTCGAAAAATTTCGATAATATATGATACCACTAGAAGATGTTTTTTATGCAATGTATCACTATTAAGAAAAAATTTTCGCACTCGGCGCATTTATGTGCCCATATATGTTATTTTATTGATTTTTCCCAATTATTATTCAATTATCAATCCTAACTCAAAAGTTTTTTCCGCTTCGTGTTAATTCTAGGTTTTACGAATGAAGTTGCAAAAGAAAATGAATTCTATCGTTCTGTGGGCTTGGGTTTTCATTTATAGTGCCAAAAACCCTCCGGAAATTCTAAGCCTAATCAGCCTAAACTTATGAACGAAAAACATATACCGTGACAGGAAATCTTAAAGTATTAGAGTCATTTTTAAAAAATTGCACGCCACATGTGAATTGCGCTGCGCGATCGATCAACCGCGCAATCGATACTCAGCCTATTACACACCTAACTGAGAGGAAATGCGCGTCGGGTGCAAACGCAGTCTGTCGCAGCTTAATAAGGAGTTCTTTGAGAAATTCATATACACTACTGAAATCGACGAGATTCGAATTATTGAATGATTGCTGAAGTAGCGAAGGATGAATCCTATTCAGCAAAAAAAAAAAAACAAAAAATGGATTTAATTTACCAAAATTCAAGCTATTGAATAGACTATTGAAGCGTAAAAAAAAACACATAACGCGTTGTGCCCAAAAGGCCTGAAGATGGTTACCGATAATGGACAAGTATCTATAAATAGTTACTAATATGAAGAGGAGATTCACAGAATGCTAATTTTAGGTGGCACGATCGGTGGAACTACATTGGGTGGAACTACTACCGGAGGACTCTCAACTATGGGCACAACGGGTGGTGGCACTACAGCCGGTGGTACAACTAGTGGTGGAACGTCGACAATGGGTACAACTTCAGGAACTTCCGGAGGCGATATGGTCACTATGTAAATCACTGTCTCCAATAAATTGCTGCTGTGCTTTCGTTGCTTTGTTCAATATTTGACAAATATGACTGGTAGAAGTGTAAATGAAACACTAGCTTTTAACCAGCGATTGATAATAGTCCTGAGTTTCACTAGCTTCCTCTCCTTGTTTGTTGTCATGTAAACATTGAAAGCCATCAATATGCATTCGAGAGAGCGAGGTTTAATTTGTAAACCACAGATTTTTTTTCTTCTAGAAAATCACACTTTCGTATCCAATCGATAAGTTGCTTAATACATGTCATTCAGACATGGCCCTCAAAAAACCGTACTCTACATTGAATAAATTACAGAAATTTCTCTTCAGAAAGATTCATTTCATCTCAAAAATTATCTCTGTTCAAGAAAGTAAGCATCACAGAGACTTTGCCAGTGAGGCTGATTCAAAAACTTCAACTTCTGGCTGTACTCTAACACGTAGTTGTGAAGTTCAGTGTCAACTTTTCAGTGTTATTCTAATCATTTGGCTATTCAAATCACTTTTCCCGGTTTGCAGTACACAATTTATAATCAAGTTGTAGATACAATCAATACATGCTATGTAGAATGAAAGGCTTCAATGCAATCTCCATCTACGGCCATCAATTTCTTCTCATAAGGAAACCTACATACGTTCAATTCTCAACAATTCATTCTGCAAGGCTAGCAGGTATTTTCCGAGGTGTCGTAAAGTAAAATGTGACGTCGGGCAATGGATTCGTCTGCGAGGATGTTTTTTGTAAAATAGTTGAAGAATAGGACGTTGCTTTCGCTTTTATTCTTCTTATTTGAATATCCTTCGGATTACTTATCGAGTGAATACACAGAATATGCTTCGAAAAAGTCTCCAACCAAACTCAAGATTTTCACATCTTTCGATACCGACTTTTTGGCTAGCATGATCTGGAATTATGTTTCCATACCAAGTGAAATTAGCTAAAATTGTACTTAGTACCGGATATATGTACTTTACACGAACAGCATGCAGATACTCTAGCCAATCTTCAAGTTCTTTTGATTCATTTTCAACGGCAGGGTTGCGCGGTAATATCGCAGGAATGCTGAGAAACGAGCAAACTTGTAATGTGAAGTGGCTTCAAAACCGCGATTACCCTTTCTGAAGCTCACAATATTTTTCGTCTACCATCAAGATTGTATCTCAACCTATATGGTGACTTAGAAATCAATCGTCACCAGGATGGTCTGGGTGTACCAATTGACATAAACCCCATTCAGTCCGAAACTGCTGTTGAAATTACAGTTTGAATTTTTTTATTCTGACCAGATTCTTGGCAGCTTCTTCGCAGTCGTGATACTAGCAGGAGTGTGGGAGGAGGGACATGGTTCACTCGATGGTAGGGTCTCACAAGCTGCGATGAATTCGTCGTTTTCAAGCGGAAGCTCACTTAGGAGTAGACCAGTACCAACTATACGCGCCGTCTGTATCAATTAGTCGGTGAGATATCCCTGCAGTCCACGATGGTAGGTGACTGCTTGTGGTGGTAAAGAACAGAGGAAAGCTTCAACTAGACCAAGTTTGGTCTCCAGGTAATCAACTGGCAAAACCAGCAATAAACTATTCCTGGTTATCCGCACTAGATTGTCATACCTACGATGTGGGGCGGTGGAAAGCGATCAAATACACGGGTTATACACGACGTCTTCAGAAGCGGAGCGACAAAAATGTTCATGACACGCCATGAAAAGTGCTTTTTACTCAGGAACATTTCTTGAACCGTTATGAATTTCTATGTGTTTGCCTTACAAGAGATCGATAGCAGGAAGATGACGTATGCCATTCATATGAGAAGAGCTCATTTGTGAAAGAAAATTCTCGTTGCGAAGTGTAGGAAACGTCGGTTTTGGCTTACAATCATCTACTTCCCATCTGGTCGCTTATGCTACCAGGTTGGAAACAAAGTTCTCTCGTATTCTTGCTGCTGTTTTATTTTAAGAGAGTTAAGTGGTGAGAATAGATACGACCTCAGGCGGGAATCGAACCCGCGTTTCATCCATAGCGGGGACGTGCTGCCACTGCACCACCGAGGTACCCTACACCTCTACATCCATATCATCAGCTCCCGGTATGGATGTAACGCGCGTTCGATTCCCGTCTGAAGTAGTAGGGGAAAACGTTCAAGAGACGTTCACGACTTGAGTTTTGCAGTGTTCGTTATGAAGTAAAAAATTTCATAAGTTGCAAAAATAAAATGCGTACTTAAATGAAATCTTGAGGTCAACGGTAAGAAAAACTAAGAAACAAAATTACTGTAAATAAATGACAATAACAAAAAAAACCACAAAATTTTCCAACAGGCCATTCTTTTTCCTGATTTCCACATCAAAAAATTAGTATCATAACCTGATATTGAGCAATTTGTACAATGAGAGAAGAAAGGAAGCTTCCTACAGCCATGTTCACAAAGTATTTCACAACAGATGTTCTTCTATGAATTCGTTGTTGGGGCTTCGATGTGAGCTTAGCGGCCAATAAAAATGAACACGAGATGAAGAACGATACTAGATCGAATTTAGTCTTGTAAGAGTTGTATTCGCAACACGTCTCTTATATGGTAATTCACTTCTTGAGAAGAGAGGAAATCAGCATTGGATTTGCAAATCTCTTCATGAAAAATTCATGCGGACATCGATCATAGTCCCACCAACATAAAATGGTGTCTTGTTGACATCTTAGTGGCACCGACTTTGTATGAAAATTTGATCAACGCCATTTACTTGGCGCTCGATTTAGCCATAAGCTGGAAAGGAACTGTCATCACTTATGAAAAGCAAAACACTTTGTGGTATGATGAGTTGCTACCATTGAAGGGGTTGCTCAAATCCAAAAATATCGAAAGATGAAATTTGTTTCTATTGCAATGCACTCAGTATGGTAGATGACAAGTCCAAGTGTAGAAATCACTTCAGGAGTTATATCAGTACATGCATAAATTTACGAGACTCAGCTCGAAAGAAAGTTAGTTTATGAAAGTGCCATTGCTACTCGTGCACTATAATCTCTCGCTACCAACGTTGATGAACGAAGATGGGATCATCACCATATCATCATGATACGGAACTAATTCAAAAATTACTACTTTGATTTTTCTCGTTCCATAACCTTGTCGCGAGACCCGGAATCACACTGAAGAAAAAACGTGAAAGATTGGTCCCTTCAAAGTTGGATTTGCAGTTGAAAACATGAAGTGTGGTATTGTTTCAGGCACCTGAAAATATCACCCGCCCCTTCCTTAGAACTACGGACCATAATTCCGCTCCTCAAAACCTAATAGAGCCGATTGGGACGATGCAAAAGTAGCGGTGGTTCAGACTATGAATATTTGAATTATTACAACTAGGCTCAAACACATCATTTTTGATCAAAGTAAGAGTCCGCAATCAACCCATTTGTATCAATAAAAAATAAGTTTTATGCTCTCGTAGCGTCAAAATAGGTGCCTCAGGATTCGACGAAAACTTGGGAAGAATCTTCTGCATCATTGGCTGCAAAAGCGTTTTTTTTTCTAAGAGTATGTCAAGGTGCTTGAAAAATTTGTTCGTTAATGGGTGCGAGGTCCAGCGAATATGGAAGGCTGGGCCTAACCTCATAGCCGAATTTGATCAACTAAGGCGTTGGCTTGTGCGATGTGTGGTCGTCGGCATTCTGTTTTTGAACCGAAATTAATTTTACACCAATCGTTTTCATCTTCCCAATTGCTTCAAATGGCGAACTACCGTAGAAAAGTCAACACTGAGTTTTTCTGCAACATCTCTTGCCGTCTAGAGAGGATCGGCTTCCCACGATTGCTTTTGATTATGCTGTCAACTTCCCTTGGCCAGTCACTACGTTTCTTATTCCTATGTTGATGTGTTGATGATGTTGCGAGTTGTCTGTGCTGTTTCACTGCTCAAACCCGAATAAGAAATGGCTTAGATCTGCTTTTCACTTGACATCCTTTCCATAGTCAGAAGTAAAACTAAAATGAGCAGCAAATGATAAGTCAATAGCAACAAAAACAGAGCGAGGAATGCGCATTGACATATAATGAAATGAGCAGATTTAATAGAAAATCCATTTCAATATCAAACGACAAGATTCAGCAATGTAAAAAGCCGCCAATACTTCTTCACCAATCTGGCAACATCACACTTACACAGAAAGAAGATCGCAGATCAATGTAAGACGTCGACAACAGTCCTCGTACCTAGGAATGGTGACCGAAAAGATTCTCATAGCTACTGCTCGATATGCTTATTGAGTGTACTCTAGAAGCTGTTCACAGATATTATCCTCTCTCACTTATCAAGCATTTGAAAAAAGCGCACCGAGATGAGCAGGCAGAATTTCAACAAGGATTGTTTGCATGGATCGCAGCAGCACTCTGTCTAAGATCACGAAAGTTTGTCTAAATACCACGTAACATTGGTCCTGACTTTTGTCGACTATGAAAAACATTTGACAGCACCGAAACGATAAACGATAACAATCCTATTAGCGCCCGTGGACTAGGGTGCGAATCTCTTCCTAGATATGAACATTGCCTCACTTCTGGCTACATCACAGAAATGCACCTTTTCTATCATCTTCTGACCATACCCATAGAAAAGAGAGTGTAACAGAGGGACCCCATATCGCAAAATTTGTTCAGTAATTGATTTGGAATGAGAAGGTTCTATCAATGAAGTGACTGGGGCGAGAAAAAGATTGGGTTATGCATATTTAGGACGAAAGCTCAAAAACAAATGAAAGTGAACAAATTGAACTGGATGGCTCCTTGACAGCGCAGACCATCTCCGGAGCGTAAACAGAGAGGAAAGTGTCATGGATCATCTGGACCTCTCATACTTCATATTCATCCTTTTGATTCAATAGCCCTCTCAACGCCATGTCATTCAACTGAGATGAGGCTTGACGCTTCAGCCACGTCAAAAAATATGCGCATTACCTACAGGACACTTGAACAAAGCTTCTGGAGTTTTATTGGCACTCACAACATCTGATCGGCTTGCGGGCTCAAATCTCTGAAATCTATCCCATCTTAGGTATCCAGAAGACTTAGTCATCAGTAGTGAAGCACAGATGAGCTGGTCACATTAACAAAATAGATGACAGACGAACGGAAACAAAGCAGTGGAATGGACTCCGATAATAATGAACGCGTCTTCTGGACGGCCGTCCAAACACTGGGCGGACATGTTCGTGCCTAACGTCGACTATCTGCGTTCGCAGGTGAAAGCAGTTTATGATTAAGGAATGGGTCCCACAGACGTCAACATGTTTTCAAAGTAATCTTCACTGCAGAATAGAAATGCACGCAGGAGAAATGAACGGAAACTGTGCTGTAGCGCGTGTTATCAGTGTAAACTAGCCATTGAAGTACTCAATTATGTGGTTTTTTCACACTTCCATTTGAGTTTTTTGGTTTTCTGCTAGGCTGAATTCAACTGCTTTTGGAAATCCACATTAATTTGGACACTGATGAAATTCATTTAGGGTGCTCATGGTGATTCAATGCACAGTTAACGCTCAGGATTCATAAGATGTTCTCCAGCAGAATTATGAGAGGAATTGAAGATTTCCAATACTAAGTTGAGGCAAAAGTAGTTGCGGTTTCAGCACGATCTGAAATCACACTTACCTTTTTGACTTGCTCTAAGTGGCGAGAATGGTAGAATGGTCGACCTTGAGCTCTTCTACAATATCTCATGTAATCCTGGGAGAATCAGCTTGGGTGATTGTTTCCTTCACGACCTTGGTAGAATCGTTACAAAACTCACTGTGGTTTATGCATTGTTTAGATGCGTTTCTTTACAAAACTCCTTGAACTAGCACTGCATTGTACGCTCGTTAGCAGTTCCTAGGCCAAATGCGCTGTGAAAGTAGAATTGATGTTTAGCACTCGGCTTTTTATCGGCTCGGTTAGGGTCTGTGGCTTGCTTTCCACCAAACTTTCAGTATCTACTTGATAGCATAATTCTTGTTGATTGCGAAACTGTAAACGGGTTTTGGAAAGGTCTCCATAGGGTGCGGTAAGAGTGAGAAGAATATTACGTTCCGCACTCTCAGTAATTAACTTCTTACTTGAAACTCAGAAGATTCATTTCATTTTGATAGACAAGTGATTAATATGCTTAGAACGATAGAACAGAAGCTCTACTATAGTTCTGATGCAAAAAAACCTAGAAGGTCTATCGAAATGTGGATGAAATCTCTGATCAAATGACACAGTCGCCCGCCACCTGAATAGCGTTACGCGTAGCAGTTCTACTTGTCGTTCTGAAGGGCGCATTTTTTCGCTATTTCTAGGAATTTTATCCGTTGCAAAGAAAACATTCTTTGATTTTTTTTCGAATTTTAATACAGCACAACTTTCCTTACACGCTCATATGCTTTTGATGCGCGTAGCTCTAAGTACGAAACGTGTTTTCGCTCTGTAAAGACCAATCTGATATTAAGTATATTTTCAGAATCACCATCCTTGAGGCTATTGAATAAGTAGCCACACTTTGGTGAAAAGTCATCCACAAATTCTAGCGAAGCAAAGAATGCACGCCGAAGATAAAACGTGGTCTTATTATCGTTGCTACGGCGCAGTAAAATGTTTTTCAAATCTTTACTTGCACTAGATCCTTTCATTATTATTTGAGCCAACTTGTCATGTGGTGTGGTAAGGGCTCATGTACAGCCCGTTTAGTCAGTTCACTCGGGAGCTCTACTCCTTTACAGAGATTATAAAAATATCGAAAGACGACGGGTTCTGCCCGACTGACGAGTCTGTAAGGACGAAACACGTGTATCGGGCTGTACAAGAGTCCTTACCAGACAACATGACAAGTTGGCTCAAATAATAATGAAAGGATCTATTGAAATTTGAGCGTAGTCTTATTAAAGCATTCGAAATAAATTTTTACTTGCATTTTTGGAATTGTCGGTATCCAAGCTACCGTTTGAATGCTCATAGTTCAAGAAAGCGAAAAGGCCCCGTCTCAGACGGGCTACAATCCGATGCACAATCGGTCAAAATTTGCCCGATTCGAATTATTGGAATTCCAATTTAGGGCAAGAGCGATGAAACCTTGACTGTAATTAAACAAGAATTCTTTTTATTTAGTCGCTTTATAACGGTGATATGATGTTTCAGATATACGCAATGATGCTGAGTAATGTGCAAAAGTTCCGCTTTAGATGGGACTCGAACCAGCACTTCACCCTATCCGGGGCGTTGTAGCGTAGAAAGAGTGGTGGCATGGCAGGTGTCTTAAGGGGACAGGTTAGAGCACGCAAACCCTGATAGCGTGATATGCGAGTTCGAGTCCCGCCTGACGAAGAAGTTTTGCACATCACTCAACACATTGAACAATAAAATAGTTTTCAGAGGTAAAGACATGGCTGCGATAAAAGCCGCAGCCCCAATGGTGCAGTGAGGGGGACACATGAACTCCCCGAAAAGGTAATCGCGGGTGTTCCAAGCCAATTCGGAATCCAGGTTTTGTCCGTATCTCGGCACTCTCCTATGATTGTACTACACATCGTAAAGCGTCCTAAGGAAGCAAAATGAGCGCTAATTTGAAAAAAAAAAAACAAGCCGAAGTAGTTTGTCCAATCCCCGCCCAAGGTCTGCAGTTCTCGGATGGGCGCTGATCTCGCGTCTCACCTTTTCGAGTTAGAACGTTCCGGCACTCAACCTTTGCACATGGCAGCTAGTCGATTTTGGTAGGCAGCGCGCGATTTTCGTTATTTGATATGTGGTTTTTTCCGTTGTTCCGGGAAAAAAACTCCAGATTTTTTGTTATATTATGATACTTCTTAATTTCCTCTACACGATCGTACACTTTTCGGATATGTATAAGTCTTATTTGCGAAGAAAATCCTAAGTGTAAAACGTAATTTTATTCCCGATCTCACAGCGCACTATGAAGACCTTTTCGGGAGCGAAATATAGTTTCGGAATCGTCGAGATTTGTACTATCAAATGAATACTAGTATGGTCCGAAAAAAGTGATCTACAGACTCTAGTCGATCTAACAAAGTAAACCGAGTGTGGAACATCTTCCTGGTTTTGTTGCTACAATGTACTAAGAAGGCCTTCTTAGTAAAGAGACATAACGATAAAATCGCCGAATTTAAGCTTCCGAAGGACCACTATAATTCTAGAGAAAAAGGTTTGTCAGGCGAACAAAGGTCCCTGAGGGGTTGAGGGACCAATGAACCCCCCGTTCCCCCCCCCCCCCCCCTTCCCCATCCGCTCGGTCGTCTGCAAAGGGTTACACCAGTTCGTTCTTAGTGGGCGGTCTGACATTTGTGAACTCAGACGTATTTGAAATGACTTGGAACGTAATTGCACACATTTGGTGCGCATTCGAATTTCGATAATTAGAATATGAACGATTTGAAATCTCTTCTGTTTTTTTTTGTTATTCTAATTTTATTCGATTTTCAGTCGATGTCGGTATTTGATTTACCCGACATTATTCGGCAGTTTCATTCCGCAGGATCACGTGTAGCGCAGTTGCTGTGTGGCACGCACGGTCGATCACTTGATGATTGATGGTTCGATCCCGCCCAAGGCTTATCAAGCCTTCCATTCCTCCAGTGTCGGAGAATTGGTACCAGACGTATCTGAGGTGTTAGCAGCACTCAGATGTTCATCGATAGGCCACCATGAGTCATTGGAAAGTCTCAATATGCATTCAGCCACTACCGAACGATGCTTACCGAAGTCGATTGCACGGTGCATCCCTTGGGAGTCGAATTACGCCGAGAGCTCTATCCTTTAGCCCTTATGAGACCGTGGACCCACGGCCTCTGCGTCTCTAACCTCCGACGTGTTGCGTCATATGGCGTCTAGGCGCAGCGCGCTGGGAGTTAAACGCAACCTGTTGAAGGTTAGAGACGCAGGGGCCGTGGGTCCACGGTTTCGTAAGGATTAAGGTCTAGTTACGTATTGGGAAATATTTGTCTTCTATGAATTAAATCATTCTGCTTCTTTCAGATGACTATGGAAGTCGATGAAACTCCGATCGCATCGGCAGATGTCATAAAAACATTCGTTGACGAGGTTAGCATTAATCTTCGCTAATGTCTTATCTCCTTATTGAGCATTTAAGAAGTCTGAGTGGTTCACAAAAGATCTACCTCGGTCGGGAGTTGAACCCGCGTCCCACCCTTTAAAGGGGGCGCGTGCTACAGCTACACCACCAAGCGCACCGGTTTGCGACTGCGATTTGTGAACTACTCAAACTTTTAAAACCTATTTCAACATCCTTTGAATGCTGAAAATTAGTCGAATTGAAGAAATGTAAGAATTTTCTTTATTCAACAGCTTTGTAGCCGGGGGATAATGTTACAAATATACACAATGACATACAAAAGTTTTGCATCAGTCGGGATTCGAACCCACATTTGCTCCTGTCCGGCGGCGTGTGCTCTATCCCGTTGCACTAGCGACTCCTGTTTCGCTATCACTCTTTCTACTCCCCGGGTAGGGTGAAGGGGGGGGGGGGGTTCGAGTCCCGCCTGACGCAAAAATTTTGCGCATCACTAAACATCATCTGGTAAGTAAATATAGGTTGTTATTTGAGTGTCTCCTTAAAATGTTCCCGTAATGCTCGTGAAACTCTTATGAATGACGTTTCGGACCATATTTAGGGTGAACACACAGCACGTCAAGCTCGTGTCGCGGCTCACAGTCATGTGAAAGGTCTTGGGCTCGATCCAACAACTCGAGAGGCTCTACCCAATGTAAGTTCGTTTGGTTCTGAAGAGTCTGAAACTCATTGTAGGTCAGAGAAACGGTACTTTTCGGTCATAAAGGACCGAGTGAAAATATTTGACCTCATTGGTGTACAAAAATTGCTTATAGGTCTAGTTGTAATCATTCGAAAGCTTAGATCATCGCCTACTACCCCACGTCACCGGTTCTTCAAAACACCCCTTTATAACGCTGTAGCGTCCAGAATACAATCATGTTTCATATGCACCACCGCGTTTTTTTTTCTTTTTCTCGCTTATATTGTGCTGAACAAAACAGCTTCCTTAGACTGCTAGTACTCATTCGATAGCACAAGTCTATAAGAACTCAAAAATGTGTTCTGCTTCTTGGAAAAGCTGTTCTCATAGCGGTGTAGGAGGATGGAAATAATTCCGATCTACACCTCATCGGACACAGCTCTTTCTTTGGACTACTAGTAGTCATTCGATAGCGTAAGTGTCTGTGATTCCAAAGCTGTGTTTATTGTCTACAAGACCGTTTCACTGCAGTGTAGCAAGGGAAATAAGATCGAGATTCACATATTTCGGTGGCTTGTTTACCGGCTAATCTAGGAGTGAGGCAATCGATCGTGACCTGACGGATCAGACATGTGGGGTGTATTTTCTTATTCAGCTGGGAATTTTTTCTTCGCTTTGAAAAAGATCTCCATATAGAGCGATTGAATCAGATACTACGAGATTTTCTCTACATGTTCACGTGCTTTTCGTGCTTCCAGCGAATCATACGTGTGGTGAATAATGAAGGCGAGCGACCGATGTTAAACATATTTTATTTTGATTTTACAGCGTTATGAAAGGGTGTTTTGAGGAACCGACCACATACGTCTTTAGCTAGAGATTCAAGCCTTCGAATGATTACTAACACTTCTATGAAATTCCTTGTACAGCGAATGAGGTCGAATATTCATTTGTTCTCTTATACTCGAATATACCGAAAAACTGATTACAGGCTGGTGGACTTGTGGGACAAACGCTGGCTCGTACTTCAGCTGGTGTCATCGTTGATTTAGTGAAAATGAAAAATATGGCCGGTAGAGCAGTGCTGATCGCTGGACCACCGGGAACCGGTATTTTCTGTCGATTTCACTTTGCTTTAGTGATTTTTATTTATATATTTTTTGGTCCCACGTGGAGCTTTACTTGATCAAAATTGTTAACCTATCATTGATGAGCACTACTTTCATTTTTCTGTTCTAACAAAGGCTGATTGAGTCTATTACTGTTATGAAAGGATTCTTACCAGTTTTCACAAATTGTATATACTTTGCTGATTAACTCGCCCGAAACGGCAATTGGTTTATCGCGCAACAAAATTTCCGTTGATTCCTTAAAGTTTTATCCCTCTTTTTTTTGAAAAAAATAAGCTCCAAGTTGGTGTTAATGCGATACCCCATGATTTTCTCCACGCGCTCATATGCCTCAATCCATATATAACTCTTACATGCGAGTAAAGCTCTTAGCGTGAAACGTGATTCTCTTTTCACTTTTGCAGCGCTTTTTCGAAGACCTTTCTAGAATTCAAACTTAGTTCCAGAATCAGCAGGATTCACAATATCATATGGTTGTTAGACTTCGATGAACAAGCCATCCCAAGAGCCGAGCAAAAAATGCGTTTCGAGTTTGAAACGTAATCATTCTTCTGCTGCTAAAACGTAGTGAGGAGCTTATTGAGAAAACAACCATAATGCTGAAATCGCTGAGATTTTTCGCTTTCGGATAGTTATAAAAGTTCAGAGAACAGCTTTTTTTCAGTAAAAAAGTCTTCAAATAATCGTGTCTGGAGAGGTACATGCCGTCCCGAACAGGCTGAGCTAGTAGCATAAAACTGCTGAAATATACTTATTTGGCTAGCGCCTTCCACGTCTTCGTCTTCTTTAGAACGGCGATGATTCGAGTCGACGTCGACTCGAACGAAACGAGGGTCACAGACTGCGCGGAGATTGTCGACATCGGCTCAGAAGAAGCGAAGACTTCATATCGTTAGCCAAATATCCTTTTGAGGACCAGCGTTGATAAACAGGCGGAGTCGTGCCGTCACTTGCGCGGCAGTCGGACAAATGGCTCTGCACGTCTGTGCATGCCTGTCTGGTTGTCTTCATGCTTTCCCACGAGACACGACACCACTAGCTGAGTGAGGTATGACGTCACACGGCGAGCATCATAATGGCTTAAATAGTCTTTAGGGGGATAAATTCACTTTTATACTAGTAGGCATCAGCTTTATCAATAAGGAATATGTGATAGACTGGTTTGCTGGAATCTTAAGGATGTCGGAATTTCAAATATTATCTCACTAACTTTTTTTTTCAGGTAAAACTGCTATCGCTTTAGCGATGGCACAGGAATTGGGTGATAAAGTTCCTTTCTGTCCTATCGTAGCATCTGAAGTGTATTCCAGCGAAGTGAAGAAAACGGAGGTTCTAATGGAGAACTTTAGAAGAGCTATAGGTTTTTGTTTATTTATGCTGCTTTTGTCGATACTGAGTTGTCTACATCTACTCACTTCAAGGTTTACGAGTGAAAGAAAAGAAGGAAGTCTACGAAGGTGAAGTCACTGAGCTTACACCGGTTGAATCAACTAATCCGCTGGGTGGATACGGTGAGTTCTGAATATATTTATCTGTCGTTGTATTTGAATATTCGGTTATTTCTGATTAGGAGGGAACAAATGAAAAGGGATCTCAATCGCTGGAGAGGAGCCTTTCATAGGAATGTCAACGGTTAAACAGGAAAAATTGGATCGAGTTTTACATTTTTGACATCTTGTTCACCGGCTATTCGACAAGGCGAGGACCGTGGCAAGAGTGGGCGAGGCGGGACGATCGATGTATTGCTGTTCAATTAGGAATTTTTCCTCCACTTTGAAAGAAACTCCAGATAAAGCGATTCACTGATTTAATTACGAAAATTTTCTCTACACATTGATATGCTTTTCGGCTTACAGCGAATTATACGTATGATAAAAATTGAGGCGAAAAGCGAGTGTGGAACATAATTTTTGATCTGAATGCTACATCATTTTGAAGGGACTTTTGAAATATCGGCGAAATGGAGATGTAGCCTCAAGTCTCAGCTTTCGAATGGTTACTGACACTGCCAGTGGAAAGTTTTTCTTTAGCGAATGAGATCGGTTTTTTATTTGTTCCTCATCATCGGAAAGAACTGAATATCTTATATGCGTTCGCAGTTGAGAAGCTCCTGGGATACTCTAATCAGCAACTATTATCTCATCTCTGCAAAAATCTCTTCGTTGAACCCTTTCGGGGTGATGGATCCAACCCTCTGCGTCTTCAACCCTCAGCGTGTTGCGTCAATCAGTGGCTTCTAACTCCGGCTGTGCCATTATTAAACGCAACGCGCTCTATTCTTAGACGTCATTGTTAGAAGCAACACGCCGAGAGGGTTAGAGATGCAGGGGTTGTAGTCCATGGTTTTGAAAGGGTCAAACCCTAGTGAGTAGCAATTTCTTCAGATTCCATGGTGCTACTATCACGCATTATCCACATATTGTTTCGTCGAGAATCTAAAATTTACTGTGGTTCCGTTACTGAACAATGTGTCCATAAGATAAGACGTACTTGTAGGAAACGGTCACCTAGGACTATGAATTGAATTGAAAGGGAAAAGGAAGCCGTATGAGAGGCTCTTATCAGTAGTTTTGATGTATCTCAATGCTTTTTTTTCCTTATGTAGACGACATCGAAGCGTATATCTATGCCTTAGTTGTCGCTGAATGTGTAACTTTTCAGGAAAAACTATCTCACATGTCATAATTTCGCTGAAAACTGCAAAAGGAAGCAAGCAGCTCAAACTTGATCCGAGTATTTATGATAGCATTCTCAAACAAAAGATTGAAGTCGGCGATGTGATCTACATTGAAGCCAATAGTGGATCTGTGAAGGTTGTTGTTTTCAATCTAGCCGTGGTTTTTTGTTATCAGTTTGCTCTGCATTCTCTGTGTTCAAGCGTCTCGGTCGTTGCGATGTCTATGGATCAGAATTCGATCTTGAAGCTGATGATTTTGTTCCTCTTCCAAAAGGTGATGTTCACAAGACGAAGGATCTTGTACAGGTGAACTTATTTTTAGCTAGAAATTGTTGCTATCTGATCTAAACTCAAATTGAAGGTTCAAATTTGGATTCAGGACGTCACTCTTCATGATTTGGATACGGCTAATGCTCGACCACAAGGTCAACAGGGCGATCTTAGTTCACTTTTCAATCAACTGTTCAAACCAAAAAAGACCGAAATCACAGGTTGACCATTTTTATCCGCAATTTTTATATTATGTTGTACGGAAGCTTGGCTCAAGCACTGTTGTGTAAACAATTTGTTTTGAGATAAGCTTCGTTCCGAGGTCAACAACGTCGTCAATGATTATATAGATCAGGTCGGTTTCATGATGAACTAAAGCCGGTTCCATACGAAATCATTATAATTATTGAAGATTTCATAAAAGCCTCGCTCTGAAATCCACCGTTTACTTGTTTTGGTCATTCACAAAGTCGAGAAAAAACATGGAAAATTCAAGTATTGAAAATAGGCTTACTTCGGAAAATCTTTAAGTTGAAGACCTTGTCTCCTGAAATCTTCTTTGCTGATAATTTTGTTGCATTTTCTATTCAGAATATTAGCAAGGTCCTTTAATCCGCGTTTGACGATGCTTTTAGTCTCTACTGTCTGTAATTATCAAGATAGAAATTACTTTTATTATATGATCCGCTTCTGAAACAATAGTGAAGCTCTGTAGTGGCTTCGTTGTTACGTATCGGCGACCAAGTGGCTGATGATGCTTGCCGCGCCTTGTCGCTGGATTAATCCTTGACCTCAATACTATCCGGAAATTAATAAACGAGCGCTTCAAGGGTCATTACAGCTTGGCTATCCTCGAGATTGCAAGGCGACGTGCTCGACCAGTATTCTGCAACGTTCTGCATCGAAGATGAAATCTTAAGCATTGAGGAGGCGAGTTGAATGCTAGAAGTGCTGGGACCGGCACAGTGAAAAGAACTGTGATATGGGTCTCATAAAGTAATAAAGTGAAGAAGGTGAATGGCTTCGTGGAATTTTCTGTTCATTATTGTTTGGTTTACAGGGTGTAGCGGAATTAATGCCGGGTGTATTGTTTATCGATGAAGTTCACATGCTGGATCTTGAATGTTTCACATACCTCCACAGAGCTCTCGAAAGCACCATTACCCCAATTGTTGTTTTCGCTACGAATAGGGGTATGAGCAAAGTAAGGTGAGAAATAGCTCTTCAACTATCCTTAAGAAAAAACAGAATGGTGAACTTTATGTTCAGAGGTTCTGGTGAAATGTCTCCGCATGGAGTGCCACGTGATCTACTGGACCGCCTTCTCATCATACCCACCGTCGACTATTCACTTGATGAACTTAAAAAGGTTCCTTGCATATCACAGCCCTCGTTATCTTTCATCTTACTTTTTGTATTGGTAAATTCAGATAATTTCCATTCGCGCCGCTGCTGAACATGTGAATCTATCGCCGTCATGTTTGAAGATCGTTTCGGAGATAGCACATGAAACATCATTGAGGTATCTGTTGAGATCCTGTTTGTTTACGCTAGTGTGAATCACATAAAATCCATACAGTCGAGAATAATGGCTGCTTTTAAAGTCATTTTTATGGTAAACTTTGCAAGCCTGCCTGATAAAAATGTCCATCAAGACATGATTTTATTTCCCAGTGTACCGTTTTCATTGAAAATTTTGGAATTCAAAAGTTATAATGAAGATATATTCTGTATGAATGTTCGAAGCCTAACCGAGGTTGTGTCAGGGCCGTGCGTACGTTTCGGCGGTGTCGCCCGCTTCATTAGTAGTCCACGACCCCCCGCCGTAATCCATCAGCTGGAAAAATTGGTGATAGCACGTATCATCTATCACCATAAACAACGTCTTTTGGTTCCTGTTATGAATTAGGGTTCAGTGTGGGACGTGGGCCACTGCTGAAGCGGGCAACACCGCCAAAACTTACGTATATTTGGGTTTGCCGTAAAAACCTCGCTAAAGTTTTGAACATTCTCACAGACCATACTGAATGTTTACAGCGAGGTTTGAACTTAGTCGATCAAATGGATTTAAATAAAGAGTTTGAAAATTCTTAATCTTTTTGAGAACCACAGTTATAAACAATAAACGCTAATTATGATTAGTTACCAACAAATCAGGCTGGAATTCCTCTTTGTACAAGTGTAGGGTTATAAATAAAAGATTAGAAGTACTTCAGAATTAAGTCTACGAGAGGACTAATGTGATTCCTTAAGATCTGTTGCTCAGCTGCTTACACCTGCTCGATTACAAGCACAGGCTAGTGGCCGCGAGACGGTCGAGGTACTTTAAATCATTTTAATTGATTCTGCTATTTTCAATATCAACAATTTCAGGAGGAAGACATCAAGGAAATAGCTAGTCTTTTTGTTATCAATCGTCGTAACGACGAGTGAAAGCTTTATTTGGACTCCTTGAACTTTCGCGATTTCATATAATGCGATACGAGTTTGAGCTAATCACTGTTATTTTGTTATTTTTTTTCAGACTTTGAAACCCGTTTCGCCATGTGTTGTTAGTCTTGATACTCATTTTTGTTGACTTCGTGGTTGACAATTTTCTTGGAAGAATTTTCATAAAGATGCGAGATGACAGCGAAATATGTGGACATTGTCATCATTTGAAGGACCAACGTTCCCAAATCTCGGCATGAGCTTAGGAGAAAAATACCTCATGATTTGAGTCCTGGAGAATGTTTGAAGGCTTTTTGAGTATGGTGCTGGTGCGTCAGTTGATACGGCTTACGTTTCGACGGTATCGCCCGCTTCATCAAAGCCACATGCCGGCAGTGAACCATAGTTCATAGAGGGATGAAGAGACGCTCTCACGGACTATGAAAAGATAAAGCTGTCGGCGTTGATCAATCTGAGGAATGTGCCGTGCATTCGTCTTTAATCTTTAAGCTCGTTTGAAGTGACGAAAACCAAGACAAGGTTGAGACCAGTCTGGTACAATTTACCGACCTGGGAGATATGGATGGCTTGGTGAGCCATGAGCGTGAGGTCGAACCATGAGCCTTGTTTGCGACACGGAGAACCTTTAACCACTGCACCACAGGCGCATCTAGCGGACTCTATTAAGTATTTATAGCGAGGCTTAAAAACAATCGACTGGAATGTGATATCTCACGGTATCGTTCTTCTCTAGAGATGAACTTGCCGAGGTTGAAGTTCTCCGTTCAAGATCAGTGGCTAACGTTTCGACGGTTTCACCTTCCTCAATGCCGTTAAGCTATCCTATATGGGGAGGTCACCGGTCTACTAGCACGTTTTTTCTCAGTGCGTTTCTCAAACAAGACGTGCCCCATATATGCAGCTTGGCGGCTCTGATGAAGGCAATATCACCGCGACCGTAGCCTTCTTCGCAGAGAGAACCGCCAATATCCTGTAAGTTTTATACTAAAAAAAAGAGTTTATGAAATATCTACATAGTTTTCGTTTCGAGTGTTTCCTGAAGACCACGCTCAGATTTCTATATACCTGAAAAGCAATTTTTCAACCATGCATGTGATCTGTCATAGGGCAACTTATAGTCGCCAACTCTGTATAGAGGTTGGATTCCCCTGAAAGGATTGCCTAGAGACGAGGGATACTGCCCGACTGACGAGGCTGTCAGGGCCGGAAACACGTGTATCGGGTTCCATAAGCTGCCCTATAACAGACTACGTGCATGGCTTAAAATGATTATCAGGCATATCTCCATGTGATGTGTTGTGAGCTGTGTGGTTGTCTAATAGTATTTTCCACGATATGGTAAACGTGTGTTAATACAAAGATCCATGTCATTCAGGACATGTCCGTCAAGACCATATTGATGCTGGGCGCTGAGAGACGATTACTTCTGCTAAGCCATATGTATAATTTGTTTCAAAAACCTCATTACGGTAATTAATCTTGTTCGGAAATTATCCATGTCCATCAAGCTTTACACACGAAGACTATATAAAATACTTCATTACAATTATGCCTTTACAGTACAAGTATGACTGTGATAATCCGAAGCTTCTAGAAGCCACAAAATGTGGATAGAAATCGTTGAGAGGAGCTAAGAATTCAAGAATACACCTCATACTTCCGAAAGACAGTAGCAAAGAGATAATTGCTTGTACACTTTAGCATATGCAGTTGGTCAGCTGATGATATGGTATTGATATGAAATCTACTAGTACCACCTACTTAGCAACGAGAGATCGCTAATGATCAATGTTTCTCTTCAGATTTACCCTTCACGTCATGCAATGATTTACTACGACCTCGCACGCTTATGTCAGCGAACTGAATCATTTTATTGGATTTACCATCACCTCATTGATCGTGGATTTGATATAACCTACCTTTCTGTTAGCGTTGAAATCCAATTGCTGCGTGTAGAAAATACAGTCACGGAGCATCTCTGTACATTCTTCAAACGTTGGAGCAGACGTGCGTATGCTTTCTACAGTACTAAAATTAATGAGTGAATTAAATTAAAAATGAATTAATTAATTGAATTAATGAATGAGTGGTCGGGCAAATGTGCCTCAGTGGTGTAGTGGTAGAGCACGCGTCCACGGATAGGATGAAACGTGGATTCGATTCCCGCCTGAGGTCGTGTTTTTGTTCACCACTCAATTCTCTTAGTTATATAAGTAACATAATAACACTGCGAAAAAAGCAGTGAAAATACTATAATTTCGAAGTATTAGTAACTAAAATTAATCATTTATATTCATGTAAAACTGCGAATAGTAACACTAATAATTACAGGAGTCTATTAGAATGTTTAGAGCCTTTTCGAGGTTGGTTCGTCAGAGTCATACGTACGTTTCGGTAGTGCTGTCCGCTTCATCAGTGGCCCACGCCCCACACTGAATCCCAATTTATAGCAGCGATGGGGAGACGTTATTTATGGTGATAGCGTATGATAGTGTGTCATCACCATCTTTTCAGTCGATGGATTACGGCTGGTAGTGAATATGTAGAAATCCATCTCATCGACTGTTTCTGGAGCTCACTTTAAACACTGTTTGAAATGTATTTCCAGGAGTACTGGATAATATTCAAAACACTGAACTTAGGCGACAGTTGAACCTGCGTTTCACACACGCCGGGAGCGCGTGCTGCATTTACACCCCCGAGGTCACCCCTTTGCTACCACTATTTCTTCGTTGAAGCCTATCGTACTTGTCAGCAATCACCTTCAACGCGATTAGTCTGGTAAACACATATCGGGACCGAACCCCGTAAAGTTGACAGTCGTTCCAATGGTATCACCTGTCACCTGTCGTCCCCGTCGATCGTCGAGTGACTCGAGCGGGTACCAGCAACACTTCCATTTTTCCCTATCGCGTGCAAGAGTAGCCCAGTGGGTCCTCCTCGCTCTAGGGATTCGCTGAGCATCATATCTTTCTTCTATCGGTTCGTGAAGAAATCGGATCAACGGATCAGTGGTCTTCCTTTAGAGCGCTTGACGTCCCGAGGAATCCAGTCGGTAACGGCTTTCGTCCATCGGTTGTCGTTGAAGCGCATCACGTGTCCGGCCCACCTTATTTTCGATATCCTGGCGTGTAGAACGGCGTCTCTAATTTTCGATCGTTGACGTAGGTCGGAACTTTGGATCCTTTCTCTCATTTGCGAGATACGGGATACTCCTAGCATCGACCTTTCGACTGCGCGTTCGATAACGGCAAGTGATCTTTCATCCTGCTTACGTAGCGACCAGGTTTCTGCTGCATACGTTAGCGCAGGGATAATTGTCGAGTCGAAAAGGTGGGCACGGAGTCGGATGTTCTTTGTCCTCTTCACTACCTCTTCGATGCTCTTAAACGTTCCTCAAGCCGCTCGTTTCCTCCTGTTCAACTCTAGAGCTAGGTGGTTCATCATGTTGGTAACTGGAGCATTGGAAAATTGTCGTTCCGTTGAGCGTGAATGGGGCATTAGAAACCCATCCGTTCCTCATAAACATTGTTTCCGTTAGATTCAGTTGAAGACCAATCTTTCCACAGGCGTTATCAAAATCGGTCAACATTCGTTCCGCTTGACTGATGTTTGGTGTTATGAGAACGATATCGTCAGCAAAGCGAAGATGGTTCAATTGCCGACCGTCAATTATTTACAGGCTATGAGAAATCTTCATTTGGTTCAATAAATACGTGTCTACCAGACCAAGCCCATTGAAGGTTGTTTGCTGACAGCTACGATAGATTGAACTGAAGAATAAGCGATAGCAAAGTGATGGCCTCGGTGGAGTAGTGGCAGCATGCGCTCGATACAAGGGTTAAACACATATTCGACTCCTGCCTCGAGTCTAAGGCCTTGCATACCACTCAGAACTCCTGGATGAAATGGTAACATCATGACACTGCTAAAAAGCAGTATAAATAAAAAATTCATGGACGACTATACTAATAATTCCGTTAAAATAACCTCAGAGCGTTTTCCAAATCAAATTGAATACCGTTGAGCAGAGCAATTTTTTTGTTCAACTGAATTCGTCGTTGTACGAGACCGGGCAAACTACGGCCGACATGTTCTATAAAAATGAATAGTGAGTGGTATATAACTAAGATTCGGAAGACTTTGGTACAGTGCTAGCAGCTTCCATAAAAGCAGTACTATGACAATTACGAAATTTTAGTAGAGAAAATGAATGTTAGCAAATTCTTAGCGATGCTCGTCCATTGCTTTGGCACGTATTATTTTTCTCCATATGGAGGTGATTTCTTAGGGTTCAGACTACGATAGCTAACAGAACGTTTCTCACTACGCAGAGTCCCTCTGAATTTGAGACGGTTAATCACCTTTCTATTTTGTATTTAAACGCAAACAATGAGCTGAAAATATTCGGAGAAAATAAAAACACCCATACGACTCAGTCGGATTTCTGAAGGAAATCTCATGCTGAACAGCATGATACCGGAAACGTGGGGATGTTCTAACAATTTTTACTGTTCTTCATTGCTATGTTCATGATCACTAGTCTCTGAAGTGGCATTTCGCAAGTATTTTGAGACCCGAAGGATTGTAGAAGTTCAATAATTTTTCTCTTCTTCAAAAGATCGATCTACTGTAATTGTTCCATTTAGCCATTTTGATTCGTTTTCCCCGCATCGATCATTCACAAGGGTTCTTTTATCCCGCATAAAAATTCAGATAATGCTTAGTATTCTTGGTCTTCTTTCTCGAGATATCATTAAGTGATCAAGTTGATTCGTCCTGGAATCCCGCTAATTCTAGCCAGTTTGCTGCCAACTTTCTCCACTCGGACAGTTAAAAGTTCGGCTCCCTTCGTATAAGGTAAATCAGCGCCAATATTTTCAGTACTCATAGTACTTCTTGACTCATCGTTCTGCTTTAACATCTCTATTTAACAATGTAAATGAGTTATGATGACTTGATAAGGATTGTTTACAAGAATAACAATTCTGTTACCACTCATCAGTGACCTTAAGATATCGCAAAAATATTTGTAATTCACATAAATAACTGAAAACGAAAGAAATTACTACAACACCTTGCAGTCGGTAAAGAGCCAGCGAAGGGTCATGGTCGAGTATTCGTACCGCATCGGTCAAGCGCTTCTGCCACTTAAATTTATACATTCAATGTGGAATAAATATGATGCAAGCACATTTATTTTCAAAACCGAAAATTGATTGGTGTAATCACACTTGAGTTAAAAGGTCTGTTATGACGTAAAAACCACAATAAAGCTCACAGGCCCTCTACGGACCCTAAAATCTACAAGTTTAGGTGGCTAAATGGAAGAGTAGGCATAAATATCGATCCTAAAAATGAACTGATACAACAAATCTGAACACGGAGTGATACTTCAGCTCAGAGTTGTTGTCCTCATAAGCTACGGATGATTAATTAGTCGATAATGCAATCCATTCATCACTCATACCATCATCATTTTCACCCCTTCATCCACTTCAGCTCTGGCATACTGTACCGGAGACCGCAAGTTGCCTCAGCCTTAGTGCCTTCAGTGCAGTGTCTTTGAGGCCACTAACTTTGTGATCAATATCAGAAAAAACTCGTCCAGTGCTTGGTTCTATGGGAACTCACATTATTCAAAACTAAATTAGGATTTTCTGATTACGAGGAAACATATGAAAAATCGATCTCATCCGCTGGAGAGGAAATTTTCACAAGAGTGTTAGTCACCATTCGAAAGCTGAGACTTGAGGCTACAGCCCCATGTTATCAGCTTTTCAAAACACCCTTTTATAATGCTGCAGCATCCAGATCAAAGATGATGTTACACACTCGCATTTTGCCTTCATTTTCACCACGCCTGAATTTCGCTGGAAGCCGAAAAGTACATATCAATGTCTGCAGAAATTTGCGTAGTATATTAGTCACTCGTTTTAACTAGAGGTTCTGTCGGAGCGGAGGAAAAATTTCCAAATGGATAACATGATGACCGACCGCTTAGCCTCATTCCGTCCCTTGCAACGGACTTCGCCTTGTTGAATAGCCTGGAAACAACGTTAACAAAGATGTAAAACTCGACCTTGTTTTTTGCTAGACCCTATTTCTAGAAAGGAAGCACATGGCTAGAACCTCAAAACGTTACGCTATAAGATGATAACTAATAGTCTAAATAGAGGGCTCTGATCGGCGAGGTTTAAAGTACAATTCGCAGGCCAGAGGAGATCGAACGATAAAAGAACTTTTTATGAAGCAGAAATGTTATTGAGTTCTTTGAAGCTTTTGCTATAGTTTGAGCACTAGCACTCAGGGAAAGGAGTTTTGTTCAGCAAGATGAGAGAAAAAACACGTGAATTTTCGAAACAATTTTTTATTTTGAATGTCACGTGTCCTAAAGGGTGTTTTGAAAAACTGGCGACGTGGGGCTGTAGCCACAACTCTCAGCTTTCGAATAGTTACTAACACTCCTATGGAAAGATCTTCTCCAGCGAATGAGATTGATTTTTCATTGCTCCGTCCCAATCAGAAATAACCCTGAATTCTTTAGAAATGGTAATGGGTAGTCCCACCACAACATAAGGGAAGGCGGAACTCTAAGTGTCCTAGAGATCCAAAGGAACTTCATTCACAACAGTAAAGAAATGGATGACGTGAAGGAAAAAACGTTTCTGGATTGTCATCATGAGCAGTTACCGACGTGTATGGATAGGATGAAGCTCTCAAGAGGTTTGGTGCCGATTTGACGAGTCTGAGATAATAGTAAGCTTGGTTGATCTGATTGGAATTTATCGTACGATATCTGAAACCATTCTACTTTCTGTAACCAATGATTATCTTTTAGTACTGCACGACACGTCTCTCATATCTATTGTGCAGATCCCAGCAGATGCGTTCGTTCGTCTGTCCAAATCCACACAGGTCTCCAGACTTCTTGCAAATGTTTGGCTACTGCTTGAAGATTCCTTTTCGGCAAGAATGTCGTTGAATGCTGATTAAGTCGATATCCATAATGTCCTAGGATGATCGGGTTAAAGCGTTACTTTTCAGAGAGCGATCATCTCTCGAAGAACTTTGACACTTATTTGTCGACTCCGAAGTGATGATAGATTCAATGAACCTACTGCGGAAGGAACCAGCACCATACTCGATGATGATCGCCCACATTGTCACCAGAGTATCCTTTCTTTCCTTCCCAGCTGCCTTACAATATGCAATTTTCAGTGAATCTCACAATCTTCCCTACAATTAATTTCGTAAGAATACACCCTTGTTTCAAGTGTTTCCTTGAGACCATGTGGGCTCCGAGAGGATCACTTCAATAAAAGATTGAAAGACGACGGGTTCTGCCCGAATGACGAGACTGTAAAGTCGAAACACGTGTATCGGGCTGTATAGGAGCCCTTACCAGACCACATGACATGTTGGCTCAAATAATAATGAAGAGATCTATTGAAATTTGAGCTTGGTCTTAGGAAAACACTCGGTGTTTTATGAAAATACCACCCAAAGAGCAATCGAGTGTAAAACACTATAAGTTCGATGGTATTTTCACTTGACTAACAGTGTAAATCGTTCGTCTTCGACACCTCTCTTGTGAGAGAGAGCAGGCTCCCGAAATGATTAGCTCATGAAAAGATTGAAAAACGACGGCTTCTGCCCGACTGACGATATTGTAAGGTCGAAACACGTGCATTGGGCTGTGCAAAAGGCCCTTACTAGACCGCATGACATGTTGGCTCAAATAATAATGAAGAGATCTAATTCGTAAGAGTTGCAGTTTAGGGTGTCTGCAAACTTTAGGGTGATTCCTATAACGTTTTCGAGATCCCAAAAATCATATGACGTCTAATGAAGGACAATATGAGACAGGATCATGCGCTTATGCCCAATGTTTCCGATTCGGTGACAATCAGACAGCTGGCCCGTCAGTTTCCCTTGTCACTGGTTCTCAAATTGATAAAATTTGTTGCTAGTTGAATAAGCAAACAGAACGTACACAGTCGGCATCTACTGTCCATTTCCTTCGACTTGGCATGATGCTGCGATGACATCTGAAGGATAAATCTATTAAAATTACCTTAAAATAAGCTTTTCACATTTCATAAAACTGTTATAGTACTTCAGAAGAGCTCCAAATTTCTGAGCTCATATCATAGTCAACTGAGATCCTAAGAAAACCACAAACTGGCAACGCTTCTACGCAAAGGTTAGCAGCGGGGAAATAACTTTGATATAGTGTGGTGAGCGACTTGATCATCTCCAGCTAGGATGAACTTTTCAGAAATGTTTTTTGTTTACTACACTACTATCATACGAGAACAAAAAAGGTCAAAATTCTTGGCCTCGATGAATCCCTGAGATGCGCCATACATTCGATTTCGTTAAGCATCGTTCAAGGTAATCTGGATGCCCTTATGAGTGACAGTGGCCTACCAATGTATCAAGTCAATAATGCTATCCTCCCAAACAGGTCCGGTATTAGTTCGCCTACCGCTAAGGATTGAGAGTGAACCAAAAGCTAAGTGTATACGGCAACATGTCTCTAACCACTGCGCCACAACGTCCCCCAACTATTACCACCATTACTATTACCATTGCGACACCACCATACCACTGTCAATTTCGAAAGGACAAAATGAGCATTTAGTATTAGTTTTATATTGTTATAAACAAATCGGCAGTATCTGGAAACTCGAGAGCAGAATTTCATGTGGTAGAACCAATTAAGGGACAGTTGCGCAGTATTACACAGTTTTATTATGAGAAACAAGCCAATGATAACAGCAATAACAGAGAGCTCAGACATTACAAAATCCAACATTACATACAAACATTACAAAACCCTTTACTGGCCGATTCAATAGATAACCAATGGTACTCTGACCATTCTTGCCTATGCCTGCGATTTCTGGGCTTCTTCCTCGTTTTGTTCCATAAACTCTTGGTTCCGTTTTGCCTTTTCCTCCCATTTCAAACGATTCTCGAAGAAACTGAGTTTCTCTTCGTAATGATCTAATTCGGCTAATTCGTTTTCTATTTCTCCAGCGCGAATCTGAAGAATTAATATATAATGAAATACAATATAATAAAAAACATGACAATGAAATAATACAAAAGTCGGTGGATGAACATTTCATTGGGAAATCGAATGAGTGATGCCTTCACAAGTAAATCTTCGCTACAATAATGGGTTTTCTTCGCAATACATTACCACGCTCGAAGCGATATTTGAATAAGGAGGGAAATACTTCAGAGGTTTTAAACGTCCTCACGTAGCATAGACCAGCAACTTTCTGAAGTGTTAGTTTAGTTTTTCATGAGCACCAGATACTAATCGGCGGAGTACTTTATGCAGGCCATTATTTCATTTCTCTGGAGTTACTTGATATCGAAAATACAACGCAATATTTTTAAATATGGTCCCTCTGTGGTAGGAAAGATTGGTTCAATTCCCCAAGTTTTTGAACTGCTCATACGTAATCGCTTTCGTGGAAGATGGCATAAAAAACAATTTTAAACAATTCTCAATCTACTTTTTTATGCCCATCCTTTTTAGAACAGCACAAAAAAAACACTTAGACGATGCTCTACCATACTCTACCCACCAACACTTTACTGTTTTGGATGAACAACACTATCATCACTTTCATTTTCTACTACTTATGACTATTATAACTGACCACGCTTTCTTACGATGTTCTCAACTTTTACTGTTTAACATGAGAACTAAGTGCTGCCAAAAATATACCTTGAAAGTAGAAGTGACTAAATGCATATACGGCCTATACAATCACTTGTAGTTAAACTATCGGGGTATCAGATGAGTATTCTATCCTCTTAGGCAAGTCTGGTACAAATTTAGTAAATCCGATAGCGAACACTTGGTGAGTTCTATTACGTAAGTGTTGCAGAACACTTCAAAGCGCTCCAGCAATTCCATACTCAACTGAGGTATACTATCCGCAACGTTGGATATGGGAATATTCTAGCAGACAGCAGCATAAACGAACAAACCACATAGTTAGTCGGAGGTCACTGTTTATAAGGCAGAGTTGAATATTCTCAAATCTAACAACCCAGAGTATCACGGTGGGATAGGCCAAAGTAAAAGAAATCGCCATGAGGGCGAAAGTAATGCCTAATCCATGTGCTTGATGCACTGCGTGAAATCGAACCTTCAGCCCTCTCAGGCAAATATCTTTCCTTACAATAGCAGCGAGATTTAACTGAGATCTGCATCAACAGGATAGATGAAAGAGGTGTATAAGAACATATGCGAGCATTTCTCTTATCCACAATGTACCTCGTTCAATAAAATGATCATTGAATCTTCTTGATCAAAAGACTTCTAAAAACAATAAGCCGGCTTTTTGTTTCTGATTTCACACCTAATAATGTATTGATGGAGTAAATATAACGGCCATAACCTTCAGCAAAAGACGATCTGCTTGCGCCTTAATCAAATCCTGTCGACGTTGGTCCCACTTTGTGAACTCTGCTTTCTGTTCTGAAGCCAACACTTCTTCCTCTTTCTCTCTTATCTGAATATGATTACGTTAGCAGTAAAGACACATCAACTTGGAATATCTGATACCACTACTTCTCCTGTAGACCATTCTTGATATACTTGACCCATCAATTGTATTCTCAGCCGCTAAATGCACTGTTTCGTGAATGTAGTATACGAACATTTTCGAGTATAGATGCAACCGCAGAGGTGACTGTGTCCTGGGCAGCTTGACAACATTCTAACTTTTTGAGCAGTTCTTTATGCTCTTCAGATGGCTCCTGTCCTTCAGGTGGCGCTAACCGCTGAGAAATGAGATTCGCAACACCGCCATGCGTCGTTGGTGATATCAAAGTGGAGGCAAGATCTAGCCTGAAAATTGAATGTCATAAAGCGTAATTTTTAGAAAATCGTCTTTATTTTGAGAGAAAATCCAAGCCTTGACAATATTTAATACTACTGAAATGACTGGGAAGCAAAGGCATCCCAAGATAAAACTCAAAGTCACGATAAACCATATCGTCTTTGTAACTGTATAAGTGAATTTTTTACTGCGTATAATGGCTATCGACAAATTCATCGTTCTCCAAACTAAACAAGGAAACCAGACCTATTATATAAAACGGCTCCGAGCAGCATGAAAGACTCTCGTATTTGATCAGGAAGAGACTTTGAATCACGTGCCACCCATAGAAGAGTTTTGCCCACTAGCAGGTGCGGGTCGGTGAGATCAAAATGTGAGTCAAAGTGAGGATTCTTCAGATAAGGAAATTTGAAGGTTTTCTGTAATAAATAACCGTGTAACAGATGTCACTGATACTGATGAATACGAAAAGATTCATTTTTTCAAAATAAATAATAAAACAACAAACTAAGAAGTAGATGACAAGATAAAGAATCAATGAACAAGAAGTCGACTTACAACATCTTCTTCATTGACTTCTTCTACTTCAGATTCTTCAGACGGCATAGTCTGTTGTTCAGTAGGAAGTTCCGCCCATTTCGCACATGAATATAAAACTGAAAATGAGACTAACTATAGTTATCTAGAATAAAATCAAAAGAAATTCCTCAATTACGGAAAAGGCGACTTTTAAGAAGAAAAAACAGAGTAACCAACAAACCTAGAAGATTTAGGAGTTCATTTTCGGTCATTTCTTGTTGCATTATCCACGCAGATAATCGAGCGGCACCTTGGTTATCAATTATTATTATAACTCTTTGGCAACATGAAAACAGAAATGTTTAATCACCTCCAAAATCATCCCGTTTGATGAAATGATCGATAGCCAGGCAAGCAGCATGTTCATTCATAAAAACCCCATAGTTTATCTCAATGATTCATGAGCAGTCAATGAATATAATTGATATAATTAGCTAAGAAAATGCAGCAAAACACACGGGATCATTGGCGAGTTCAAACAAAAACGATGGATTGTATCGAAGTAGGAGTCTAATTAGTGCATACTCCGTCGATGGTAATAAATCAGCAGCATTTCCGCTGTGTCGTAACTTGTATACCAAATCAACCACATCATCAACCTAAGAGAAGAACTATGAACAACCTCAACCCAACTTCACTCCGCCATGTTCAAGCAAATTTTAGGACTTCTCAAATATCTCCACTCTTTCAGTCCCTTAGGCAAAACCTGTTTTCTAATATTTTTGAACTTTGATTCAATAATTATTTGATCGATTAGACCCTCGAGGAATTTTAAAGGCGCACTTTATTTTGAATTTCCTTTTTTTTTACGCTATAATCAAAAATAAAATGTACTTCAAACTTGGAAATTATTCGCTGGAAAAAGCCTTTTCTCTGGACTTTTAATAATCATTCGATAGCAAAAAACTCGACGATTTAATGCTATACCTAACTACTGAAATTTTTAGCGCAGTGTAGCAGCCAAAAGAAATAGCGTTATGCGAAATCCGGATCATTTCTGTTATTCGCACACTCTTTGAACCTCGTGGAAAAAAAGCATTTCCTGATTTTTTCGGAGTTTTAGTAGTGATTAGATAGCTTAAATTTCGAAATTGTCAGTGGTGTACCTGACTTTCAAAATGGCTTTTTGAATGCGATGTAACAATAAATGGCACACACTCGCTGCGTTACGGCGCATTTCTAGCTGACCAGGTCTTTCGGTATTCATTCGATAGCTCCATTCGCGAACATTTTCAAGGTGTACTTGGTTTCTTAAATGAACATTTTAGTGTGCTGTAACAGCGAAAAGAGAACTAGGTTTCGCAATTGGTGCTTCTTGTCGGCTACGATGTGTGTGCCTGTGATATGGATCACGTGGTTGATTCATCACGCAGCCCGATTCATATGAAGATGGAAGATATGACTTTGATTCTCTAAGATTTCCTCTACGCGTTTATTTGCTTTCGTGCATATAGCACGCTGAGACTGCTTAGGCTTAGTAGCGAGTTTATTTGGTAATGTAAGATAAAAATTGAACATATCTTCAGAATCATCTGAATTTATGATGCGCTCCTAGAGCAAAATCCAAATCCAAAGCATTAAGAAGTTTTTCCAAAAACCAAGTAAGCCATTGAAGTTATCGAGATTTGAGTTAGTGAATAGTTACTGGAAGTCTAGTAAAAGCTGTGTGCAACAAAAAATGATTGGATATGAAACAATATCACTTTTTCTGCCAAGGCGCTTGAGATTGAAGCTATCGAACGACTACTAAAACTGCGAAAAGAAAAGTAAAAAAAACCGTTTTTTTCAATGACCTGAAACAGGGTGGAGATAAGGGCATAGCACCCAAAATTCCAACCATTACTCTATAACATTCAGCGAAAAAATTAAGTCGCTTTCATAGCAAAGTTCACTAAATTCCAAGAGGAAATCTTGTGGAAAATAGAGTCAGATTGAAGCAGAAAGAGTTGATTCGCCATTGACAAAGATTTAAAGTTTTTTCACGACTAAATTCATACCTTCGAAAACATTTTCAACGGAATGAATTTAGTTCCTGAAGAGTCTTAGGCATGACATATAAAGCAGTAGAATTGCTGATAGAGAAGAACCTTACCTGGTCTTTTTGTTCTGCTATGTAGACAGCTGCATCGACATCGATAGCACTGGAAAGTAAGGCAACATTTAATGAAACAGACTGAAATACTTTGAGAACAAAAACCTCAAAGATTAAAGTACACTCCCCTTGAAGAGAAAGACTTCTTCGGGATAGTTAGTGTTCCCTAAGGCTAAATATTGAGCAGAAAAACAATAAGAACTCTATTTCACCTCGCCACACCACCGCCTATAAATTTCTTCTGTACAGCACTGATCCATTCGTAATCGCCACCTAAGCCTAACTTTGCCATCTCAACATGTCGCGATGCCCACTCCTAAAGAGAAGAAAGAGGAGATACAATTATAAGGCTTGTGCCACAGTCACAATTATGAATGAATCGCAACCTGTTCGAGAGAAAACGACTGTGACAGCAGATGTCTTAGTCCATGTAGACGTCTTGTTCGACTTGTTCTCAAAAACAGCTTTGACGACCACATGTGGCGCTATAACAACACTCAACCGATGGGAATTGTTAGGAAAACTTTCAAATATAAAATGTATAAGTGACGATAGCATTTGGAACTGATATTGAATAATCTTTATTAAGTGACAAGCATATAGTACAAACGCTTCAGAAGATCAGAGTAAGTGAATATTTGACAAGTTAACAGGAAATCAATGGTTGAAAAGACCTTCGAATATAAACATCAGATTTTACTGGATCCACGTAATTGATGGGATACAAAAAAATTATCGTTGATGTCTTCAGAGCGATGGCTGTTCCAACTTCGCAGGTACACTGTTAGCCAAAAAACTGAATCTTTACTTCTCATGCAATACAGCTCGAATCAATTTACGCGTTTGTAGTCGATAAAATCCATCAGCACATTTTTTATAAGAGAACCTAAATGAACTGCATTAAACAAATAAATGCAAAAATGCCAAAGATATCTATACGACAAAAGAACTTTTTCTAACCAGCTTCGAAGATAACAAACCTAAATTAAAGGTATATGAAAAATAAAAAGAAATCAAAGAAATCTGGAGGACGGAGAAATTTTTTTTCGACCAGCTTTGAAGAATGACACTCTAATAACTAGTATCTTGCAAAAACTCGTAGTAATATAGGTGATCAAGGAATCGGTCATCTCACTTCTTTTTCAATTAAAATAAAAAAAAAAAACCTGCATGATTCTACTTCATAATTTTGTAGACAAAATAAGAACCTGCTGAATCCTTCAGGAACTGGGCATTCATGTTTCCGAGACAAGTGACGGGTTAGACCATGACCCGTTACATACTTTGCGTCACAAATATGACAAAGATAAGGCTTCTCGTTTACATTCTGGAAAACATTGAACGAAAAAATAATCCATCTCATCTACTGTATCTAAACCTCGCTATAAACATTCAATATAGTCTTGATTGCTCAAAGTGATGTGAAAATGTCTAACGACTTTCCGAGGTTTTAGGTCAGAACCATACGTATGTTCCGGAGGTGTCGCTTGCTTCATCAGTGACCCACAAAGGGCTACATATTCATTACCAGGCGTAGTCTATCAAGTGAAAAAATAGTGATAAGACAATACCACGCGCTATCACCATAAATAACGTCTCCCATCCCTGCTATAAAATGGAGTTCAGTGTGGGGCATGGGCCGCTGATGCAGCGGGAGACACCGTCGAAACGTACGTATGGCTCTGACGTGCCAACTTCAATAAGGCATCGAAAATTCTCACAGAGAAAACATAATTTAAGATCCAATGCCCAAATAAATTTTTATATAAAAGAATAGGAAACGAACATCGGAATGGGACAATAGGTGCTTGTCAAGCTGCTTTTTCCAACGAAAAACGGCTACCACATATCGTACAAACCTCGTTAGGAGGTGCATGAAGAGCACTGTGTCGAACAAGATCAATCTAGAAAACACCTTAAAAACTATGGATTAACTTCGGCATAGTTGAAATAAATCAGTAGGTTTATTTTACTTCTGAGCAGTTCCGAGGAGTTAATAATAGTACTCACAGTCTCATTTATGCACTAACTTTAAGTGTCAGGTCTTGCATTGCATTACGGATATTCAGTAGAAGAAGCTACCAATTTCTCAAGATTTCTAGTTTTTCATAGACTTATTGCGCTCGAGAATATTAGTATTTATTACTGTTTTTTTTTTCGCAGTGGTATAATGTTTAGATATCGAAGCGAATTGAGTGCTGAGCAAAAATAAGATCTCAGACGGGACTCGTACCAGCTTTTCATTCATATCGGGGACACGTGCCATCACTGCACCACCTGGGCACATTTCGCCCCACCACTCATTTTTTAGCATTTCTTTGTTAGCCGTCAGCCATCACAATTAACAGGTTTGGTCGGGTATGGTATACCGGTACATATGAAACTGGTATATACCGGTATAGTGTACCGGTATGGAGAGAACGCGGGTTCGACCCCGCCTGAGGTCGTATTTTTGCTCACCACTCAATTCGCTTAGGTAACTTACTTATTATACTCTATATTATCCTACTCGACGTCTTGATCAATTTTAATGTGGTCTTGTTAAAGTTCCGATTTTCTTAGTGTGAATTCAGCTCCTCCTTGAAGTTTTTCTTTTCGTCATGAATGCCGGTAATTACTGGTAGATTCAATTCTCCCTGAAGTCCTGAAGTATCCAATTACAAGGTGTGCACTGCTCCAAGGCAAGTCTGCTACCATTCCCACTCCAGAGAGATGGTGAGGTTAGACAAGCGCCTGGCTGGCTCGAACCAACACCATGATTGTGACGATCGCCCGCACTACCACTGCGATTCCCGCCATCTTCTCTATAGCAATGAATTCTCACCGAATGGTACAGTGTTTCCAGAGATAGTGCAACGGAAGCCCTGGGTACACTCACAACGGAAATCCCCATATTCTTGGGAAAAATTGTCCCGTCGAGGACCTCAAAATCGTTTTCACAACTCATTCCTAGCACTTTAAAGTTTCTACAAATACTTTATCTAACACTACATGACCGGTCATCACAATTTGCTGTAAGTTCCCAGCACTTTCTGCATTCGAATTGTCCTGATCGCATTCATCCTCTACAAAAACTTTCAAGAAGATTCACGCGATGCTTCGGCTGCTGCGCAAAGAATTCGTCTTCCTCATAAATGTCACAGAGTGCTGATTGAGTCGAATATCCTTGCAGCCTTGTAAGTGTCGGATCTAAGGTGATCCCTGAAGCGTTCGTTCATACGTTGGTTGATGGAGCCGCGCCAGCACCTTGCTTCCTCATGGCCTGCATTTATCACACTTAACTCCCTACCAAAGAAAAAAAACTATTATCACGTTTGAACTTGCCATAGAATAGAACCATTTGCCACACTCAGCACAAGCCAGATTTTTGACGCGATCAGTGTGTTTCACCAGAATGTGCCTAAAATGACGAATTGGGTAATCTTGGGGTAAAAAAACTGAGTATCATTTACCTGTGAAGATCAGATGGTAGCGGTACAGCCAGTCCACATGTTGGGCACTGACGGCCATTGACATGGCGTCGAACATGATTCACCAATGAGCGCTTGTCACTAAAGCGACGTTGACAAAGCAGACAGAGCTAAAGATGATCATCTTTCAGAAATCGAATCTCTAGTCGAAACATAGATTACCGACGTGTACGTTCTCGTCATCAGCAGGAAGTGGAACACGTTTACGGAGATGTTCGTATAGTTTATCAGGTCGTGAGAAGAAGCGACCACAAAATGGACAAGCGCAGTACTTCTCCCCACTATGATGACGAACATGTTTTCTAAAAAATCGAACTTCACCGATCATCGACACTAAGGAAACTAATTTTGTACAACATAATAAAAAGGACTAAACGAGTTTCCGGCAAAAATGGGAAATTTCAACCCTTTCGAGACAGCGGCCATTCTCTGCGGACGTCTCGCTCGGATGGCTTATGATTAAGGAGCGACTTCAGCATGAATGCATGCGCGTCGTCCATACGGAACGCAATAAAGGTGCGGCGCACTAGTCTCATAGAATTATCGGTACTATTCGGTTATGAGAGGACAAATGAAAATCTCATAAACACAAACTAATCTCATTCGTTGGAGAGGAATTTTTCAAAGAAGTGTTAGTAACCATTCGAAAGCTGAGACTTCAAGCTGCAATACCAACTCGCCGGTTTCCAAGAGCCTTTTTCTACGTTGCTACAAGAGGAGATTTCATGCGTTGCAGACGCTAATATTTCTCACCAGACAGAGCGCTTTCGTTGGACTTAGTAACCGCTCGATAGCGTAATCGTTTCTAATTCCAACGCTGTGTTTATATCCTGGAAAGTTCGTTTCTCTGCAACGCAGCAGATAACACAAGTTGAATTCGCATGTGTGAGCAATGGATCCTTGGTCATTCCCGTGCCTGTGCGTGAGACGGCCACGTGAACTGCTGACGCAATACTTTTCTACGCCTCCATATGCCCGAATAATCGATGACCATGGCGTCATCGAACGTGGTCATCTCACGAGCGGGAACGTGAATTGGCCAAACTCTTTTAGTAGCAAAGTCATACGTTTATCCGAGTTTCTTCTAGCGGAGAAACAATTCATAACTGAATACTATAGATTGCATTAGCATAATACCGACCGGAAGTCGATCGATCATCCCACTTTCCGCCTTCCCTAGCGGCGCGTGAACTGGCCAAAGACCACCTGCTCACACATGTGAATTCAACCTATTTTACCCGCTGAGTTGCAGAGAAAAGGTGTTTTCAGAATATATGCACAGCGTTGGAATCAAAAACGATTACGCTATCAAATGGTTACTGATAGTCCAAAAAAGAGCTTTCTATGAAGAAAAATATTCGCGTTTGCAACTCAAGAAGTCTCCTCCCGTAGCAATGTCAAAAAGAGGCTTTTCGAAGACCGGCGACGTGGGATCGTAGCTTGAAGTCTCAGCTTTCGAACTGTTATTAACACTCTTATGAACACCTCCTCTTTGGCGGATGAGATCGATTTTTCATTTGTCCCCTCATAACCACAAAGAACCGAATTATCATTTCATAACTTGGTGGGCTTCGCATATTTTGCATGCTTCTTTAACTTCAACGAACTCTGCATGATCTTCTGCTCATGCTCCCATGTTCTTGAACCATATAGATCTCGTGTATGCAAAGGAAGAGTCCTCGTCACCAGAAGATATGCTGTGATCAGTATCAAAAGAAACTGCTTATTTTCAACTAGAAAACTACGATATTTACCTTATAATCTGATTTACTCCTATTTTGAAATAACGCCCAATGTAAGCCTATCGATTGATGTCAGAAACCGACAAATAATTCGTAAAAAAATGATGCCGAACTCTGCATACGACGGCAGGTCATTGACGCACAAGGCATCTGCGTTTTTCCTCCGGCTAACCTTCTATATCGCACACACTCCAGTAGCAATAGTCTCTCGCCACAAAATAACTTTTCGCTGGTACAAATGTATCAAGTTTTTTCATAGACGAATCCCAGCATAGAGTTCGTGATCTAAAGGCTCTCGAATGAACACAAAAAGTTTAGTGAGGGAACTGTGCCCGGCGAAAAAAGACCACTGAATAGCGCCTGCATACAAAACTATACATATCGTCAGCAGCACCGACAATCTCTTCGTCACGGCATGGACTGCATGGTTTTTTTTATTCTTGTTAAAAAGATCCAGGGTTGTCAATAGTAGTATTATGAGTAGAACAGTAATACAGCACAATAGAAGCACAATGGCTGACTTTCCAGTGGTTTAGCGTCCTTCAGAACCGCTTTGTTTTTTTATGGTCCACAACTTGATGTGTAGAGCAATCCTGTGTCTTACATGGGCGATCACTCTTGTACTAGTCGGAGATATCCAGCCGGTACATCTCGTAATATTCCCATGACCACCATCTCTTAGCTTCAGCATGGATTGAATAATTCAGGGTTCTGACTGGCAGTTCTCACCCATGTAACACTCGGTACGGCTGTTCTACATGTCAACTGGTGGACCATTAAACAACGAAACGGCTATGATGAAGGCTATACCTCGAAAGACCGACTTTCTTGAAACCTCGGCATGTTAATAATATAAACCTTTGAAAATGATAAGAAAAGCTCTAAAAAACTAATCTTCATCTATAGCTTCACGAGGTTGGTATCTTTTTCCTCAATCGATTGTTCTTATTTTCCGGTCGATGGGTTTTCGCTGTTGCTTGTGGCTAACGTTTCGGCAAATACGCCTTCTTCCTGGATTAGATGGTAAGGCTCTGAAGAAGGCGTATTTGCCGAAACGTCAGCCATAAGCAACCGCGAAGACCCATCGACCGGAAAGAGAACAATCGATTGGGGAAAAAGATACCAACCTCGTGAAGCTTCAAATAAAGATTAGTTTTCTAAGCCTTTCTTATCATTTTCGAAGGCAATACCGTTGAAAACGTCAGCCACTATACTTTTATTGTGGTTGTATTACCGATCTGCCCAGATATACGTAGAGTCGATAAGAAAGTGCTCGGGCACTTTCAAGCATAAGTAACTCTAATGCATATCATGGGAATGTTACAGTTTCCTAAATGGAATTTTCCCACTGAAGGCCTAGATACTATTCTTTATTTTCATTTTGTTACAAGCCTCCGTCAATCCAACGATATCATCGAATTTCGTGTTTTATTGCGTCATTATTAAAGAAAGGGTTTTTCACAGCGAGCTGAAGTTAGTGAAATCAACGAAGTTGGAGGGGAGGGCACAACAAGCAAATCTGCTGTTGGACACTGGTTTCAACGCTTTAATGCCCAAGATCTTGACCGGAAGATGCAGCACTTTTCGAAGGGTCACCAATCTGAATCGTTCGATGAAGTTGAGGAACATGTCAAGAGTTCTTATAATTGAAGTCGGAGGAATAGTACTTCAGCAAATCCGAAACTTGGCGGACGGATTGTAGAAAGTCGTAGAAAACGATGGTCGTTATAAAGAGTACTTATAATTGTTGTTGTTTGGAATTCATGCATAAATTTTCGATTCTTTACAAGTGCCTCAACACTTTCCTTTCAACCTAATACTATTACTGAGAACATCGGATCTGTTTAACAAGAGAAACACAGATGTAAATATCGTCCGAAGCGAGCAAATACGCCTGCATACAAAACGATACGTTGCCGCGAATGGGCTAAAAATTTGGGTTACTTCTAGATTGAAACTCTATAACTGGAGCAACATCAAATGAAACTACAACCTCAAGTCTCCTTTCGATCCAAACTGTCGATGACATTGGTCCCATAGACACTTATAATGAGATAGTAATCCAAAATCCTCACGTACTTTGTCATCGCCACTAAGAAAATCAATGATGCATCATAACATGCGCAAATAATTCAAGAGGATCTGAGAAATCATGCTGAAAGGAACGCTTTTTCTTCAACGTTCATGAAGTGAGTAAGTGATATATCGATTAGGAGCTCATAAAATTGCAAAGAAAAACATACATGACAATTATCCCATAAACAGTAAGTGACCTCGCCCGAATATACAATATCTAGCGACGGAGGAAAGCCGCACCTTAAACAAAACAGATTGATTTATCTTGAAAACAAAGCAAATGTGTAAGACGTACAGTACCTCGTAATGTTACTGAAATCTGGTTTACTCGTGATCAACAAAAGACCGACGAATTGAGCATGGGCATGGAACTGGTGCATAGCAAGATGGTGTTTGAGATCTAATGCCGTTGCAGCTATATGAAGACAGGTATCCACAGGACACAGCCAATGAGAAGTTTCTTGAAACATCGACAGAAGCGTCATTGAAAGCCAAAGTCTTTAATGAAAACCAATACGAGCAGAGCGTTTCAGTACTATTCCAATGCGTTCATCAAAAGCTAGAACGCAGAAAAAAGCCATTATAAGAGAAAGAAACACAAGACTGTTACCAGATCGCTGACGGCTATGAAAGTAATGATTAAGATGGACGTCAAAATGTGCTGCCAGCTCATCCTTGGTATCCATTAGGTAGTTACATTCATTCCACATACATATGAAGCGAACTAAATAAAATTATAACGATTTGTGGCTCAAAGGAGCTCTAATGAATGAACGACGCCTCAGAAAAAACGCATTATTTTGTCTTTTAGATGTTTCAGTAATCATTCGACAATTTGAACCCAAAAATCTGAAAGGTGTATCTCATTTTCAAAATAGCTGTATTACTGCGCTGTAACAGCCAAAATAAAACTTTTATCATTCAAACATTCCTTGCTAAACAAGCTTTTCCTGTAGACTTCTAAGACCACTGCATAGCTTAGATCTCGTTGATTCCACTATTAAGTTGGCTTTGAAAAGGATTCTTACTGCGCCGTGACAGGACAGCAAAGGTGGAATTGTGCTTCTCATTCAAAAATTGCTAGCTCAACAAAGCTTTTCCTTTAGGCTTATAGCAATCATTCGATAGCTCAAATCTCGCCAATTCCAATAAAGCGTTTGGTTGTCAAAAAGACTTTTAATGCACTGTAGCGTCCAAAAGAATGCTAAGGTTCGCGCACTGCAACACTGAAACCAAACCCACTGTGCTCTGCCAGTATATGGATAGGGATATCGCAACATGGCCGCTAAGCTACTGCGCTTCCTTCGGTGGCAAATGTACGGAACCCAACCTTCCCTTGATTGTTACAGCGCATCATAAAGTTCTATTCAAAAAAAAAAAAAACATTGGAATCAGCGCGATTTAAGCTGTTGAATGGTCACTAAAGTCACAAAAAAAAGCTTTGTTCAGCGAGAAATGTTCGAATGAAAACATAATTATATTTTTGTGCTACGGCGCAATAATAAAGCCGTTTTAAATACAAGATACGTTCAAATTTTGTTGATTTAAGCTATGGAATGACTACTCAGAGTTTGAAAAGGACCAAAAAATACGTTGGAACAGGGTGCGGATAATGGAAAAGTACCCAAATTTCTACCAAATCTTCACAAAAATAATAAAGCTGTAAGGTGTCCTTGTAAAATGAGATTTATATCGTCCACATGGGGGCTTCAAGCTGCGCGAAACATTTTTTCTAATTGCATTTGTACGCCCAGTTCAAAGTCGACCAATGCTAACAATTAGCACTGTCCTGTTAACTGACTTCTCATAATGTGGCAAATCCCTTCAATCCACAAAATCTCCTCAGTATGTCTGTTGATGCTCAGAAAAACCCTCTAACTCCGCTACTTCAGCACTATAAGAATAGCAATAAATGGCTGCGTTCATAGGAAGAAAACCCTTTTACATGCAGATTAGATAAAATTGCTTTCGGGAGCCAAAAAAAAAACCAGCGTAATGAATAAGCGTTTAGGTCACTTCGAACACATTGTCACTTTATCATCCTTGACAAAGAAAACTGTGCTATTACCTCCTTTTCTGATGACGTTAAAGTGATATTTAAAAACTTATACTCCGATTTTTTTACCTGTCTCACAATCTAAACTCACCACAAAAAACCCAAAGCCGAAGTTCTACTGTAGTACCTTTTTATGACATAAGAGATTTTTTATGACATGAGAGCAAACGATATCATAAAAAGTTTTGATGCCAAGAACTACAATCAATTCGGAGGCATATGCATGAGGGAAAGAACCCGGAATTGTAGAAAGTCCTGCATACAATCATCCTGTCTGGCAAAACATTCGCAGTAATCTCCCGCCTTGATCTTGAATATATTCTACATTTTCAACAGCCCTTCAATGTCCAGATTGCAATGGACAATGAACCGGCTTAATAGGTTGAGGAGAAAGTTCTCGGAATTTGCCCATAACTTTAACATGTTCGCATGTTTGATATGCGATTTTCACATGGTTTGAAAGCTCGTTTTCTTGCGCATCGACTGATATATAACTCTTATATAATGCCGCAAGATGGAACTGAACCGCGAACAGAAACGACTCTTGATGCTTGACAAGTACAAAGTGGGCACAAATGCCGCTGACACTGTTCGTCGAATCAATGAGGCATGGGGCGAAGGAAATGTTGAAAAGACAGCTGTCTACGATCACTTCAAGGAGTTCAAGGCAGGAAATGAGAGTCTGTCTGACAAGCCACGATCGGGACGTTCACGAGAAGTCGACCGCCAAGCAGTTCTTGACCGAATCGAAGAGTGCCCATCGCTGAGTTCACGAATGTTGGGCGATGAGTTTGATTGTGATCAGAAGACAATTTTGACGATTCTCTATGAAGCAGGACGTCGATCGCTGAAATCAAAATGGGTCCCACATGGGTCCCCCTCTTTTAAACTGTTTTTTGTTCGAACTTAATCAATGCATAAATAAAGTTTTTATAAGCAAATTCCGGAAACTTTCTCCTCAACCTATTAATTGAGATGGAATGGCCATAAATAAAGGTGTAGTAGATTGTATCACAAAGTCAGGGCGATCACTTACAGCATGGTTACAGTTCGTAGGTCACGATGACTACGAGTGAGATAAATAATGACAAATATGTTGGGACTTTTGAAAACGACCTATTGAAGTATTCAGGACGAAACTTCGCAATAACACTGTGTAGATGTATAGACGACAGTCTATATCAATTAATTTTATATTCGTGACATCACATTCGTCTAGAGGCCATGAAATTATACAATGTTCCGGTAAAAATTCCTTGTACATTTCATTCAAATCAAAGGAATGAGTGGGTAGGTGACAACTCTCAAATGATAAAATAAAAATGAAAACTATACCTTTTCCTCTTGCATTCTCGTCGTACAGTACCCACGAACGATACCCATCGTTACTTGTAGACGAAGACGGCTCTGTTTCCGATGATGAGCTAGCGGTTGGGAATTGTGTCATGTCAGACTGATCAGAAGCTGAACTTATACTTGATTTGATACGTAACAGTGGTCACGAACTAGCTTATCAGTACCTTATCGTACGTGACATCTCTACAACATGGACATGATTAGAAAAACTTAATAAGGGTGCAGAATTTCATACAGCGACTCTGATAGAATGTTGGAAAATTGACGCCCTTTGTAGATATATAGATTACTTTACTTCCTTAGTTGCTGCATGCAACACAGCATTCACTTCTCAAGACCGACTATCTGTTAACTTCGGCATTCCTGAATAGTTCACAGACTTTCGCTTTTGTAAGCCAAACACAAGGTTGCTTTAGTAATTTGTTTGACAGCTGGCGTTTCGACGGCTTTGACTTATCTGGATCTATCAAGATCTGGAAAGATCAGGTTGCTCACCACCCCGTCGCCCAAACATCTCCACTACTTCAAGAAGGAAAAATTGCTGATCATCAGCCCAGATTCTTTTGTTGACGCGATGAAGTGTCTGGCTGAATGGGTTGGGACCTTTCCAAGCTTTGAAAAACGCGAAACCGCAGGAACGTCAACTGCCAGACTAAAGTGTATTATAGCAATATGATGCTTGACTTGAAAAAAAAAAACTGTACTATTGAAGCATGTTATTATCCTTACAAACACTGACCTGAAGACTTCATAGCGTCTGTGATCCTGTCTATGTTAGAGAGAAATGGAAACTAAGGCAACACAGTATGAGATCCACCCGAAGAGATTGGCGCTGATTTTCCAAGTTCAATTCTCTACTGAATTCTCCACTAAATTCTCTCGGTCTTGTTGGATAGAACGAGATCGATACTATTTTCGATGAAACACATCAACTTCGTAACAAAAACATTTCAGCAAAATTTTTACTTCCCTAAGAAATGGTAGTATACAAGGTAACATCTGGTATCGAACTTCGTTGACATTCGCCTCTGAAAATGAAGCAAAGTTCAAAATGTAAAAACAGTGTTAGAAACAAAACCTGAGTAGTCTCACAATGTTCATAACAATAGAGAATGGAGGAAAAATTTCGAACATGAAGAGAAGCATGTACATGTCACATGATATTTTCAAGTTACTAGTTTACATGATCAATGCAGAATTAACAGAAAGACAACAAATTGGCTAAAACTTAACACTCAATGATACAGAGATGTTCACAAATCCATAAAGACTATTCCACTAGGCGAATTTAGAGGAATTTCACAGCAATGATTTCACAAGAGTACTTTTACAAGGGATAAACTGAACATTACACAAGATGTATCGATTGAATGTCTAATCATCATACAGCCTTTTGCCAAATATCACTGCGTTACTTACAGACGGAAATTACTACTCAAACCGCAATAATTTTTGCACCAGCCTATTACAACAGTACATCTACAGTCACTGAGCATAACAGAGTACTTCAGGAAAGATGTGGCATTTGAAAAAATTGCCAATGTTTAGATCAGAAATGATATCTACACTCAATTCCTCTCCTTTCACAAGATATACATTACTTTGGTGAGATCGGTACAGAATTTTCAATCGCAGTGAGTCTTTGAAATAACACATGATTTTGATTCTTGGCGTCTTTACATGAGTCGAAACAGAAATTCACATGAGATGCGGACGGACTGAATTTAAATCAATGCGTTCTCGACTGTTTCCTAGTGGCAAAATAGAGCTCTGTACGGCAAAAGACACCCACCAAAAGAGAAACGTACTGAAATCAAAGCACACGCACGTTTCTGCAGATGTACTAGAAGTGTACAGGACGTCGTGGTCTTCTGATCCGTCCGCGAGAGCTTACATCCACAGCCGAGTCCTCATCACTTTCCATATAATTGATTGCCGCTGTGTTGCGACGAGAACTACGTCCACGCATGTTCGAAACTTCATGAACGATGCCGTTTTCTATTCGACGTCGTTTGCTGACATTCCCAGATCGGGTTGATTGGCGACCATTAGTTGAACGACGATTCGGTGAATACGACGTTGTTTCAGATTCTGTAAGGCTAACTCCATCAAGATACAGGAAACAACTCCATTAATGAAAATAAAACACGTGGTAAAAATTTTAAGGAAGGTTCACAACTACAACTTGCCTTCGCTTGTTTGGCGAACTTTCCTCTTCTGCCTGCTCCGTAAACTATAGGATGACTCTTCCATTTCCTCAGATGGAGAAAAATCATCATCCTGAAAACTACGAGAACATTTTGAGAAAATGAGAGCAAATGCGAACGCTGCAGGTACAGAACTTCAAGTAATCAAGAGTTTCCGGGTCCTAGTGGCACGCCAGGTAAAAACTTTTCACAATTATTCTACAGCTTATCAAGAAAAAGAAGATGTGAAAGTATTTGTAGAAAAGCAAACAAAGAGGAGAATGATAAGTCGAGAAGAAGCTTTCCAAAGGATTTCTCTTCATAAGCAATCAACTTGATTCTCTCACATTTGTTCACAAATACCTAGAGTCTGAGGCAGATTTTTCAATGATAACAACTCTGAGCAACTGATGACATCAACTGAGCTTAACGGTCTTAAACAGCTTGCAAAGGATGAAAAACAGTGAAAGAAAAGGTTTTTCCAAAATCATAATCGGAATTCCACTGTATATTCGAAATTGCAAAGACCTACAGATTTTCACACTTTTTGCTTCAATCAATTCGCTGATTGCAAGTTGACGGAAATCAGTTGACGTCCGCTTCTAAGTGTTGAAATATCCTAACTACCTGAGAACTGGAACTGTCATTCTCCTCATCCGTTTCAACTGACAACTGTTCAGCTAATTCCTCTTCATTTCGAGGAGTCAGTGTATTTGTTGACGACTGTGACAGATTCATTCGACTTCGTGAAGAATTTGAATCGTTGGATAACTGAAACACAGAAATGTAGTAATACACAGAAAAGCGATCGTCCGTCTAACAATACAGTAGCAACCGCGCATACCTCTCTTGCTAACTGCTTTCGTCGTACTGACGACCTTGTGGAAATCGTTTCATTTCTGCCTGATGTTGACGGGTCGGTCCCGCAGTTTACTGTAAAAAAAATAATTGCTCGTACAGTTTACGATAACTGATCTTGCTGAAGAAACAGTAGAAACTCCACATATACATGAATGTGAAGATAAGTATGGCTTCAAGTTCCAACAGGCCAGAAAGTATGTATTGGAAGTGTCTTTTCGTTAGACGGCAATAGATGAAGAACTACCCATTTCTCCTGGACTAGAACTTTTCACAGTGTTAGTATTCAATCGAAAGCTTAAATCTCAGGTTTTCGCGCTACATGGTTGTTTTTTGAAAACCTTTTCTAACGCTGTAGCAGATATAAAACATTTGCGCTTTCACACACGCATATTTTTCACAGGTCAGAATTCTTTCCTCAAATTACAAGCAACCGTTCGATAGCGTAAACTTTTGACGATTCCAATGCTAAGCTTATCTTGCGGAAAAAGCATTCAACTACAGTGTAGCAGGCTAAATAAGATCTGAGTTTCACACACGCCGCGCAACTGCTTGGCAGCTAGTGTGTGTGCTGGCCGTCGAATCAATCGCGTTGGCTCAACTCACATGAGGAGTGCAATATTTGATATTAATCATGGATTTTTCTCCGCTGTGAAAAGAAACTCCACATCAAAACGTTCGACTTTGGTACTACGTATGAAGTGCGTGGCGGAAATGGAACATGATTTTATTTTGAGCGCTATAGCGTTACAAAACAGTCTTTTCATGAATTGTGCACAAAGTGCACTAACACGAGATTTAAGCTTTCGAATAATTGCTAACGACCTTATGAAAAGCTCTTGTCCCACGAAAGGAATCGCTCTTTACTCCGTGCCGTTTAACAGAAAGGAACCGTATGAGATGGGTCGATCATTATCACGTTCTGTAGAACATGGATACTATAGTGTCGATTCAGGACGCAGCAGTCCTTGAAATCAATAACTAGATCTTTTGATCAACTGACTTATAACTCCTTCTATTTTCCCTTTTTCCATGAATTAAGCAATAAAACGCCTATCAGGAAATTTATTGAGACCATCTTCCTTGCTAACACTAGATATGTCCTAAAACAAGGCTGACAGATGAGCGCTCCAATCGAACGAAAAAACGCGTCGCCCCAAGCGTGCTAATCACCGCGCGACCAATGACTAATAGTACGATATAAGCGATTTAGCGTCATGACTAGCCCGTTTCCACTACTACATAGGTAGTAAAAAAAATTAAACTGCCCGTTCAATTTGTGATTTAGAAAATCAAAGGAATTTGGTTCCTCTGAATGATAACATAAAACTATCGAAAACAAGATTCTGGACCCTAAGAAAGTACCTATGTACATCTACAAACGCATAAAGCTAACTTGACAGTTTCAGATAAAAGAAGAGCGAGATTTATACACCCGTATGCCTCATTTTTGGAAAAGAAAAAATTCTCAACAATGACCTATCTGCATAACTATTACTCAGATGCACATATAAAATGTGAATAATCCCTATTTACTTCGATAAAACGTGCCTCTTCTACAGCGAGGACGTTGATGACGTGGAGCATTTTCTTCACTTGAAGGGAGATGCCCATTGGCTATCCGTCGAGGCGTTACTTCTAATCCGGTACGTCCATTTGCCAGCTCTCGATAGAAACCTGGAGAACTGCTGATAGGACGGCCGGATTGAGAAGTCGAAGGAATAAGTGGATCGAAAGCAACTTCAGCTCTCCGGTCGCGACTGGAAACACATACACTACAATGAGTAGACGCATGACCATGCAATCTATATAAGCAGTACAACACTGAAAAGCTCTTGCCTTCTCGTATTGTACTTTGACTGTATGCGGTCCTTACGACTTCTCCGTCGCAGAATTCTTCCGGCTGGGTCTATCAGGTTCTTCCATATTCGTTCAAACTGGCTTAACACACCGCGCATGCGTTCAGCAAATAGACTCCCCAGTGCAAGACTGTCTCGGTAGATCTATAATGTCATTATACTATCAAAACTCGATTGCGATCATGATGTTCCTCATTAGTAGTAGTAAAACCATGTGAATGATGAGGAGATCTTCTACGCAGACAAACAACAGCTGTAATAAAACTAAGAAAAATTCTTGTGTTCGAAGTCATTGTATGTGCTTACGAACTGTAGTAATACTCTTTCCACATCTACTGATAGCAATGATTGAGCGCTGAGTCAAGCTGCAAGTGCCACTTTCTATTTCCAAAATTTTACACGGCATGCGTTCTTAACCGGGTGACTACCGTGGATCCTAACTGGGTGAGCCCGCCAGTGTGGGGACGACTCCACCTCCTCTTCCGCGAATAGTTGCCGACTACAGTATTGCCTTTCGTTGCAAGACCTAGTCCAAAATTTAGCTGCTGGTCTTGCAACATAAAGCAGTATTGTAGTCGACGATCAATCGGAGCAGAGGAGATGAAGTCGCCCCCGCTGCGGACACGCTCGGTTTGGGGCCGCGGGCGTCAACCGATTAACCATTTCACAACTATGCGCTTTGATTTCGAAGATGTACAATGTTGCACTTTGCGGACGGTACAGCTTGATCCTAATGCGCACAATTTTTTTTGGTCTGTTTCACCGCACATAGCTTCCTTGTCAGACTCTTTTTAATCGACCTTTTATACTGGTATTGGTCCATGGATTGGCATCCTCAATGCGCTATATTCTTTAGAAAAACCGTCCTTAAACGATAGGATGGAAATGGTGAATAAGAGATACAAATAAAATGAGATACACGTAGAAATAGACTTCGTTGTCGCATTGAACCATTCTGAAACCTAATAACACCCTTATATGATTATAAGATGAAATTTTACCAATTACACACATGAGTCAGATCACACAGAAGAGGTGTCCAAAAACGTGCGCTTCGTCCAAGAAAATAATAAAATGGGGACTTAAACATCTTGGAATATCTGTATTCTCATTAATCACCGAGAAAGAGGAGAGGAAAATTAGGAATTTCAAACGATCCTCTTCTAGTGATCTGGCATTCTTGTAAATAGCTTAGGCTCAATGGTCCTCTCTCACAAAGTGATTTACCTCCTGTCTCATACTCTACTACTTTAGTTTTTGAGCAAATGGAGTAAAACTGCACAAATCAACACACCCATAGGATGGCTCTGTCTATGTGGAAACACAATAACCAACCCTAACCCTCTGACTTCTTAGGACCCAATTCCACTACGATACATAGCACCACATCTAGAATGCAAGTCTCCACATAGTTCTTAGTAGTGTCCTCGGGTTCATCCAACTTTTTCAATTCGACGACACCTAACATTACATCTAGAATGTAAGCTTCTACATAGTTTTTAGTCTAGCCCTCGAGCATATTTATCCCTCGCGATGGCACGCATTTAACTCCCTCGGTACGAAGTCGTCCCATAGATGGACCACTGATTGCAGCGTCGTGTCTATCTACTGGAAACTGCTGTGACGAGTGCGAGCCCTAACAGAAATCTAGCAATTACTGGATGAACTTGTTTAGTTACTCTTCTTCTTTCCAACTTTACTCATTATGGTACTTTTCCGGTGAACAGCGACGAATTAATATTCGACCCCATTCATTGGACAAGATCTTTTCATACGTGTTAGTAACCATTCGAAAGCTTAAATCTCCGGCTACCGTTGTATGTGAGCGTTTTCTTTTAAATGTCTTTACTATAACGCTTCAACGGAAGGAAACATTTGTGTTTCACACACGCGTTTTTTTCCGCAAGACGGAGCTCTTTCTTCAAACTATTACTAACCATTCGATAGCGTAAGACTAAGGATTCCGACGCTGTGCTGATTTTCTGGAAGACTGTTTCTCTACAATGTAACAAGGGAAATAAGATTGAATCACAGTCCGCAAACATGGGTATTTTCGCCAATCTGCGGGGTGGGGGCTGGGCCAAGGCAAATGCAGCAGGCTTCAACCCGACCGTCAATCGAATGGTCTCTCCGCGAGTCACAGGGACGTGTGATTATTGTTATTAAATTAGGAATAGCTTCTTGCTTCGAAAGAATTAAACTCCAAATCAAACGTCCAACTCCGATACTAAAGAATTTTCTCTTTACGTTCATGTGCTTTCGTACTTCCAGCGAAGTAATACTTTAATCTTCGCGGCCGATGTGAAACATGATTTTATCTTGAACTTGACAGCATTACAAAGGGTGTTTTGAAAAGCCGGCGACGTCCGGGGGTAGTCAGAGATTCAAGCCCTCGAACGATTACTAACACCCTTATGAAAACTTCTTGTCCAGCAAATGGGGTCGAATATTGAATTGTCGCCGTCTAACGGAAAAGAACCCATTATTCTTACATCTAGATCTGGCAGCGTAACAATGCTACACAACGGATTATAATTTTTTACATTTTCTCACAACAGTATATACAAGGACTTCCCAAAAGGATTTATAGTGCACCAGTGTATCGTAGAACACAAACTTCATTATTGAAAACCTAATTTTTTTGCAAACAACTGGTCGCCGTGCAGGTCATCAGGGAGTATCAACATTTCTACTATCGATGGCCTCATTGATGTTTCTTCAGCGGTAATCTTTCTTTTACTGATCACAGAACCGCCTTTAGTGGCGAGGGAAACCAAAAATTCACTACGAAACTTCACCATTATGATGATGATGCGCCCCGCTTGCAGGTCGAGCACGTCCTGAGCCTGGAGAAAAATCAACGACGTCCCGAAAAGGCTAATATTTGCTAACAACGTGGATTTTAATCACGAAATAAAGGCAAATACCATCTCATATAAGTTGCATACCGGTGATCGTTTGTCATCTATACTGGTTTTACACGCGTGCACCATTCTTTCGACGTTATGCAGCAACGTTGCCGGCTGATCGATGTCGCCACGTTCGAGCGCTTCCTCTAATGAGGTGAGATCGCAAGTTTGTTGCAAAGCAGCAGCAAGATCCTGCAATTTAAGATTGTTCATATGGAAAATAAGGGCAGAAAAACGAGATAAGATAAGTGATCACTTGGAAAATAAGGTCTTGGAGTGGAGATTCCCAAGAACCTTCATAGAGTAAGGAATAACTAGTATAAAAGAATAATCTGATACAGTTCCATACCTCGTTGGTGGCTGCATCCGCCTTCAAGAAATGCGATGCGCAAGGATCTGCCATTACCGACCTCAATATTGTACGACAGTCCGTTTTCCACCCTGGTTCTACTGGGGATTCTGCTGAATTGGTTTCGGCAAGCTGCTTGTGTAGTTCACCGACGAATTCTAAAACATAGTCACTATAACGGCCAAAACTTATCCAAATCATGGATAAACTATAGATCTTCTTTACCAAATTGGGGCAAGTCTTTTTTGCAGTACTCCACGATTTGATCTGACGGCATATCAAAGAGAGTGTCGTATAAATTGACTACATCATCAAGTAACAGGTCGCTGAAACGAAAGTAAAGACAATTGAATCAGTCTTCTATTCCAACCTCGACATACTCTATCTAGTGTTAGCTGTTGAAGAGAATCATTGTTCAACTTCGAAACATCTTAAGCAATATCTGGCGAGAAATTTTCGTATAACTACTTATTCACCAGTTTATCACGCGAACAGAAACTTAGATGTAGAAGCCTAACGCATGGTAGTTTTCTTGAAAAAACTCACCGTGAAAAACGAATGAGGGTTTCCACGACAACTCTAGAATTTCGCACAATTGCGCTTGTTGGCTCATTGAATTGCTCTGCTGCTATTGCAATATGGCGAATATCCTGGTGCAACGATTTGAGCCTCCTCAATTAAAGCTTATGAGAATTGATTATTCAGAAATGAGAACACATCGTATTCATTCTTATTACCTGTAAAACCCGCTTCTTAAACGATTCACGATCGTATCCAAATCTATCGGATAGTCAATGTTGGCTGCATAATCTGGAAAAGCCTCAAGACTAACCGGATAGGCGAATGGCTCCACCGTTTCACGGACACTCAGCTTTTCAATTGCGTCTGACATACGAGCACAGCACAACTGCAAACTCCATTTCAGTATATCGAAAAAATCAAAGCATAGGAAAATAACCACAATACGTTCACTTAGTCTTTCCAATAAAGTCAAATATGATAAAAGATATTGTACAACGATTTCCGAGCACATCAGTAACAAAACCCATCAACAGAAACCTCTTTTGCCTCAATTGGACCACGAAGATCGGATTCGGGCCAATCATCGTCTGGATGAAAATGTGCAAATGAACGATGGTCCATCTCACTAGCTTCATCACCTACACAGAAAACATGAGACATTATTTCGAAAAAACCAAAAATTGCTAGGTTATAACACTCTGTCAGAGCATAGTATCTGTCGTACCCGATTTTCTTGATCCAGATCTTGGTTGGCAATCCCATGGACTCATAATATCCTCTTCACCAGAATCCCATATAATACGAAGACAGAACCAGAGAGAGCTAAACAATAAAATATCCTTCGCAAACAACATTTTTTGAGGTTTCAAAATTTCAAAAGTAGCAAAATTTATAAAAGGAAATATACGAACTTGCAAAGCTCACCTCGGAAAGTCCTCTGATTTAGGTTCTTTGCGATTCACCGTTCCAGTCCACCATTGTCCATCGAGAATCGCTTCAATTCGATCGCCCTCTTGTACATTCTGTTCAAGTGACGTATCGTAATGTTGTTTCAAGATAATGAAGTCAGGCACATTGGCAAGATCATGAAATCTTAAAAGCAGGAGCGTAGTGAGAAAGTTTCTAAAACGACCACAGTCAGAAGATGATGTGCTACCAACTTCACGTTCCAAGATATTCCTGTACGTTGACCATCACGATCAGTTTGTGATAATCGTACGACAGTCAGTCGGTATGGCTTCCGAACATAACGGACTTCATCAACAATACAAAATTCTTCTGCACCTAATGATGGCCTTAAACATAGAACCAAATATGCACTGTAACAAAAGTAGTTCCAAGAATTGTATTATTTACCTGGGTTTCATTTTTGAGCTGATAGGATATAAGCCAATAGCTTCTACGCGCTCTAAATACATTTCGTGGCCTTGCCGAAAATATACAACATGATCTCCTAACTGAGCTATAAATGGAAATCGACGTGGTTCACTTATGCGCATCCAATCCGGAAAAGAGTCAAGGAAACTTTCTGGAAAAAAAACATTATAAGGCAATGAACGATGTCCTATGACCATCCATTCAACTGCACCTTTTTTAGGCCTTTGACGAACTTGTTTCTTCGTGGGCAAGGTGGAGTCAGATGTTGAAGGACCAGCAATGTCTACTTCGTCTTCTTCCACTTCAGCGGAACGTATTTCAGCAGTGGGAAGTTCGTCGTTGTCCTAAACAACGAAGATGCATAAAATAGAACTATAGAACCAGCTACAAGAAATTCCGAAGAATTACGGTGGTTTTAACACGACGACGTGTCTCTCTGGTCCGAGTTCCTTCACTCTTGGCACCATCAGCACGTTGAGGCCTTTGAACTCGACGACCAGATGAGGTAGTTATTTCAGTCTCTTCCTTGAAATAATAAAAGTTGTTCCTTAACAAAACATCTATCAGTTAAGCTCACTTGATCGCGATCCTGACTGCGATTACTGCATCTAAGATGAAAGTCCGAATCACTTGAATCGGAATCCGAACTTCCTTCATTCGACGAACTTTCGGAGTTGCTTCAAAAGAAGTAGTCTCTCTCTCTGTTAGCGGACATACGAATACGAGAAAAGAATACCTATAGCTATCGTCTAAATCACTATGGTAATTTTCCATTTCGGCAGCAGCACGCCTTGCATCTTGAGCAGCGATCGCTTCTTCAAGTGTAGGGGGACGCTGTCGGCGATAAGTACCGCCTTGACGTTGATTTGTTCGAGAGGGATTTGGTTCAGTACCTCTATATCTCGATCTTCCTTAAATAAAGTTGATTACAAACATAACGGCAAAAGTATGTCAAGTGAGAAATGGATGGGCACCATACAAAAAGCTTACTCTGAAAGCCAGACATTGGCACAATTATATCGATTGGTTCAGGTTCAGGTTCTGGTTCTTTTAACAATTCAACGTCAAATTCGTGGTTTTCAAGATCAGCGACGGCTAACATCTCCTGAAAGAGTGAAAAAACTGAACAGACTTCTATTAGAGAAATGTCTATAGAACACAAAATGAATCGCTTCTTCAAAGGTCTGAACAGAATCAACAAAGAGTGCTTATCATCGCCCAAGTAAAGAACATATAACACAAGAGTTACGCGTTTGTCACATACAGCAAAACAGTGATACCTCAGCCCATAAACTCCTTTCTCTGAGTGGTAAAGGAGGCAAAACCATACGAGTTAACCAAGGAGATGAGAGCGGTTGAAATCCGTTACTCTATAATTGACATTTTCCTCACGTAAAAAAGAACGTTTCTGCGTAACTGGATAGAAATGAAAAAAAAATGTGTATCTGCTCGCACCTTATTGATAAGATCTCTCCCAGGAACGCTATCTTGCCACTCATCAGCCAACGGAGTAAGGTCTTGATCAGTGAGAAGCGGTGGCGGCAGTAAATGCGGTTCAATTCCTGTCGCTTCATCTATAACCCATCCAGTGTCATCCATCAATAGCAACCTGAATTCGTCGAAAACTTTGAAGTTACCACAAAAAAATCACGTCCTAACATACATCGATCTGCACTATGTAGGATCATTTAGGACCTGGTGAACTTGTTAAGCCATTAATCATCACTTATCATCACGAACACGAAATTCAATCGGAAAATTATCAGAATAATTGTCTTACGAATAGTCCGTGTTGAAAAACTGTTGTTTAGGAACAGGACGTGTTGGCTTAGAGGCAACACTGTAGACAGTCAAATGACCTAATGAATCGACAGCAGCTACGGAACAACCATCACGAGAGATATCCAGATCGAATAGAGCCGAATGTCCACGATGTTCAACGATATTTGTGAAACGCTTCAATTTTTCACCTTGCTCAATATCCCAGAACTAAAATGCTTCATTAAAATCTCTAAGATAAATCAACAATAGTGTGTCAGATACCATTTACCCTTTGATTACCGAGTACTGGATTTTTGAATATTTGCGGGGAGCGCCATTTTCATTTACCGGGTTTTTATTTTTCGTTTCGAAAAAAAACCTTTTCGTTTTACGTACTCCTCTGATTCTATATGACTTTCGCTACACGCTCATACACTCGTTGCAAAACCAAAGCTTTCAAATGATTACCAAAATTATGTAATAGAAGTCCTGCAGAGTAAAAAAGACCTCTCAAAGGAGAGAAAGTTTTGCTTTACTCACCACCATAACACCATCATGGCCACAACTAAGAACAACGTTGTTGAAGGTTGGATGTGATTTAAGCACGAACGAGTCGTCTGTATGACCAGAAAGTATTCGAAGCATTCCACCAGAACTACTCCACACTCGTACTATAACGAAACAGAAGATCAGTGATGACAGTGAGCTTAGAACGATAGGTGAACTTACAAATGTAGTCCGACCCAGCCGTTACTACCATACTGTCATCAAGTGACCAACAAAGCATGGTTACCTTCAAGAATAATTTCACAAACAACCAATGGATTATGTATTATCACACAGCACAACTTTAAGCACTCAAACTAAATCACTCACCCGATACTTGCTCTTCGATCGCTCACTAGAAGTCAAAGTGGACGGATGCACTTCAGCTGGCTCAAATCTAATCAGAAGAAAAACTACTGAAAAATCAATCAATCCAGTAACAATACAATCAAAAAACGACTTACCCAGGTACGATGAGAGAAATAGACCTCCACTTTCCACATGAGAATTTCCACACTTTTGCCACTCCGTCGCGACTACCAGAAGCAAAGCGACATCCAGAATGTGCCCATTCGAGACTATCAACGCGATCCTGGAAAATCCGCTGTAAATCCATTTGTCTATATGAAACAATATATGAATAATCACATACATTGTGTGCACATATGTCAGCAAACTTGACGACTCCACCATCGGATCCACGTGTTAGTCGAAAAACACGTAAGTAACAATGCGTGTCACCTACTACTACCCACTGTCCACTTGGACTATGGCAAAGGGATATAATTCTGGTTCCTACCACTCACGTTCATCAAATAGAATGATTTTACTGAAAAATGTCAACCACAATCAATGGAATAACAGAACACGAGGAAACATTGATAACACTGAAAGCCCTACCTTCGTTCAAAATGCCTTGAATTCTCATCGAATGAATAGAAAACGACTTTACAGTCCAGAGCACACGAAACAAGATATCGCAGCGATTGATCGACAAATGGTAGAAATTTCACGCGTGCAACAACAGCCGTGTGGATATGAAAGACTTGTAACGTTGCGCCAGTAGCCAACGACCAGACTCTTAAGGAAAGCGATGGTGCCGAGTTACACAGTACTGATTAGACTGAAGAAAAACAACACAGACCGTATTGACTTATCCACACTCCCTGAGGCAATCATTTGATTACAATAAGATACAGTAACATCGGCAACTTCTGCAGAATGGCCACGATATGTATAACGCAGAAGGCCTCGATTCGCGTCCCATACTTTGATGAGATTGTCGTCCGCACCCTAATCGACGGAAAGTAAATATGACAACATCTTTGACATATCATCGTTCAGCATTGAATAGTAAGAGGAAACTGGTTCCTTTCGATTATGAAGGAACAAATGAATATTCGATCTCATTCGCTGTACAAGAATATTTCATAGGAGTGTTAATAATCATCAAAAGCTCAAATCTCTGGCTAGAGCCGTTATGTGGTCGGTTTTCAAAACGATCCCTCTATAAGGCTGTAACATTCAATATAATGTTATGTTTCACATCGGCCTCGCAATTCAACTATTGCTTGACTGGAAGCACGAAAAGCACATAAACGCTGTAAAATTTTCAATATTAGAGTCAAACGTTTAATGTGGAGTTTCGGAAATAATCGTATTGAATTGCCCTTATATTATAATTATCATATATATACTATTGTACGTATAATATGCATATACTATACATATATATATATGATCCGCGGAAGGCCAGCAAACGACCGGCGTGTGGAAACGATAGCATCCGCCCTGCGTTCCCCTCGAAGAAAAGCCAAAATCCCCTTGTCCGCGTATGTCGACTTGATCTTTCCACTGCTGCATTGCAGATAAACGGTCTTCCCAGAAAATAAGCACGGCGTTGGAATCTTTGAATCCTACGCTATCGAATGATCACTAACTCTTCAGAAAAGAGCTCTGTCCGGCGAAAAATATGCGCGCGTGAAACGTAATTTCATTTCGAACTTTACAGCGTTATGACAGGCTCTTTCCGAGAACCGCCACGCATGGCTTTAGGTCGAGATCCAAGTTTTTGAATGATTACTAACTCTCCTATGAAAGGTTTTTGTACAGCGAATTAGGCCGAATATTCATGTTCTCTTATAAGCGGAAGGTGCCAAAAACTGTATTTTGAGGGATGAATATAAAAATATAATTACGAACTAACCGTTAAAATATAATTTCCTGTACGATCGAACGTTACACAATAAACCATCGAAAGATGACCTAAAACTCGATAGTGACGTTCCATCTGCTCTAATGATCCCACACCTGGCAAGCGACATCTACTAACTCGATTCCCGAGTTCACGACATCTGGCTAATCTGGAAATACTCACGTATTTGTTTAGAGTAATAGGTGATATTACTACCTAGACCTACCTAACAGAATTAATGATGTAGTTCGGGACTGGTCGACAAGCTAACATTCGTGAGGTAGTGTCTAGCTTTGTTGCAGATTCTACATGAAATTGGAAATATGGCATATGAATAAATAGAAAAATTCTCCATAGACTTCAATAACAAGAGATCACTGACGTTTAGTTCGCAAGAGACAATTTCGTTTGTTGTTGATTAGACGTAATGGAAGACCGCTAACTGATGGAGGTACAGCTGCATCAGCCAATACGGATAAACGGCTGAGCATTTGTAACAGAGATGGAAAGGACTCCACCAAGTCAGAAATCTGAAAACAAGAATTAAATTATCAAAATGAAGTATCCGGAGGGAAACAAAATCAGCCTGTCTAAAGCAATCGGTTTTAATGCTTCTGAAGTCAATCAGAAGTAGCCAGCGAAAATACGCACTTTCACCACAACTTAACCGTTTGACTTTCGACGACTCAGCCTGGGGATTTCTAACTAGCAAGATTCCCACTCCCCCATCCCCGTGGGACGGCTCCACCTCCGCCCAAGCGTGGGAACGGCTCCACTTCCCTTTTGCAACTCTAGTCTCAGCGTGGCAATCTTGTCCGTCTCACAGCCTCTCTCTGCCACTCGGCATCCGTCCATCGAGAAGAAGGTTGCTGGTTCGACCCCCACCCACAACATATCATTGTGGTTTTTATGGTGTTGTCCTTATGTTTTCACTACAGAGTGCTCGAATCACTGACACATCATATGATGTGATAGCACTGTAACTCAAGCGATCAATGTCTATATTATTTATCATCATTCAATTCAATGTAGATGCATTATGTTGCTATAAGTTGCAGACTGCTGAAAAAATGGTGATGAATAGATTATATACATTGATCGCCTGTGTTGCGGTGTTGCTACATGAGACATGGTGTTTATGTTCGAGCACACTGCAGTAGAAACAAAAAGATAACACCAATAAACCCTCAGTGAAGTGTCGCGGTAGGGTACTGAACGAGCAACCTTTTTCCGATAGACGGAACCCAAGTGGCAGAGAGGGAGTCGCAGAGGAGAGGTGAAGACATTCCCAAGTTGGGAGCGCCAGCCCTTGCCAGCTAAATACGCCCACGTTGGGTCCGTGGAAGTCATCCGGTTAACAGGATGAAAATCAGCAGCACTGATAACAAGAAGCCGCAGCTCACCGTCTCTTTGTATGTTCTTCTATGAGCATGTCCGCGAAAATCTATTCGACATGGCACTAGCTAAATTTAGGTTGTAATCTGATATCACTGTGTAGAACTCGTGTAAATCGTATATTTTTACCCCATTGTCTTCTATCTCATGTCGTAAAGCAGCAGCTGCTTTCCTACAAGAATTACCAGCCAAATAGCGTTCGATAAGCACCAGCAATTCTGAAAATCGCAAGGATTTCCACTCTTGTAAAACCTTGTAGGCAATATTCTAAGCAGCGGAAGAGACACATACCGAACTTTGTTCGATCATCAATTTGCTTGCTGGTGCTCGGCAGCTCTGTAGATGCAGCTATGCTCATTTAAACATCAACCTGTACATGACGATATCCAGCTAAATCTGTACGATCATGCCAAATGTCGACTGTAAACTGTATTAAAGTGATCCAAATCTCCAAAATAATCAGCGTTCTGATCAGCTCGCATGTGATTCAGATAAAACACCATCGAGAACAGATTTTATTACAAGATCGCCTTAGCTAGCTAGGAGACGACAGTTTTCAATTACAGACCGGTAGTAGCAACGATTAGAGAGGAAGGATAGTTCGCAAATAAACAACAGACATTATCAGTGAAGAGATAAATAGCAAACTAAACGACTGCCAACAAAAGGAGAGCCTACGTTTATTTCAACAATAAATCAGAACGCAAAATTTTGTTGAAGGAGGAGGCAAGACAATCTCTATTTTATGGATTTTTGTGGATTTTACACAGAATGCTTTGAGGAATGACATCCTTGACAATACGAATGAGAAAAAAAAAACGAAACACAAATTCAAGAAACCGTCAAATTCAATAATATAGATGGTTTCACACATCTTTGAAACGCTCCACAATGGCAGGTCAATGCGACAATCCAAACCTGAAACAAGAAAAAAATCACACTTCATGGAAATTTCTATATAAATAAGAGAATTGAGTGGTGGTAAAGCGCGCCTCAGCGGAATCGAACCCGCTTTCATCCTATCCGGGGACGCGTGCTCTACCACTAGCACCACCGAGGCACATTTGCCCGACCACGGTAAAACGAACCACGAAACGCGAACACGAAGCCGCGTTTTTGCTCACTACTCAACTCTCTGTATATAGAAAACATCATAACACTGCGAAACGCATTAAAAATACATTAATTTCAATGATATTCTCAAAAATCCACTCAAAGCCTTTCCGGATGGGCTGCTAATTGGTCTTCGCGAGCGGCGCGCGCGATCTCTTGATTCAATAAGGATTTTTTTTCTTCGTTTCGGAAAAATGTCAGCTTCCTCGTATTATTCCTATAGTCCATAAATTCCTCTAACGCTCGTGTACTTTTTGGGCAAATTTAGCTCTTTTTTTGAGAAGAAAACTCAAAAAGGGAGACACTACTGTAATTTCGTTCTTATAACGCACTATGCAGATCTTCTCAAAAACCAAGTCTAGCTTTGGAACCGCCAAGATTTGCGCATCGAAAAAGTATCAGTATAGTCTAATGGAAAACCATCCACACACCATAGCCGTGCAGATAAAACACTTCGAGTATAGCACATAATTCTTATTTTGCTGTTACAGCGTACTGGGCAGGCCTTTTCAAAAGGAAAGCACAGTGTTCAAACCGATAAGATTCAAGCTTTCGAAGGACTATTGAACTTCTAATGAATAAGCTTTACTCTGCAAGAAAAACCTCTGAAATTTTGAGGGTCGAAAGCGATCTTCACCGTTCGGAAATAGTTAATAAATTGATTGTTTGAAAAATACCTTGTAAATAGCTTTAGAACGTTGCACCTTCAGCCGGCTGAGGAAGTTTCATATTCTCTTTCGCACACATCATATTCTTTCGGATATCCTCCAAAACCGATTTGATCATAAAACTACCATTCCACGAACGCAACGTGCTTAGGTTTCTTTTATCTATCTGTAAACGTGGAGCATTTCTGAGTACTTTATAAAATTATGAAGAAAGAATAACTCTGTATGAAGTAACAAACACTAAGAGCTTTCAAACTAACCACGCCAGTAGACTGATTAACTCCATTCATATGAATTTTGGTGGTGAATCGAACACTGGGAGGCTCTTTTGGATAATTCGGACCACATTCCACATGCAAATTGTAAATACGTGACTCATAAGGTGTCTATAATGCTACATCAAGGCCTCCGAATATATAGCAAATTGACGAGAAAAGAAAAAGAAAACGGAAAAAATAGGGTGCAGAAATTCCTAATGAATGGAAAGCCATACCCTAGGAGGGCCTATTATAGTGCCTGTCCACCTAGTCAGAGTCATGTCCGTATCATCCTCAAGACCCCATGAGATATTGCCGTCGCCTTTTCCTTTCTGACCATCTTCCAATTCCTCAAGAAGGCGAAAATTTCTTGGCACATCCACTGAAATTACCTGATTCATTTGAAATCCTCTACAGATATTTCATTCTCTTAGAGTAGCAGATTCTTCTACAATAATTAAAAACCTGTCTCGCTATTGTATTATCAAGCCATTCCATAAGCCTTAGCATAGGAGCAATAAACGCCAGATTTATTATTCAGATTTGATTGAAACTGTATGATTTTGATATCATTCAATTGCGCATTTTCTTGAGAACATTATGGTATACAACCTGCATATATTTGCTTTAGGATGGAAGTCTCCTGAAGACAAATTCGCTTGCTACTCACGTACGAATGGCATGTGTAGGGAAAAGTGCTAGCGAAGCGGCGCGCAAGACCGATGAAGCTTCCTATGAACGGCCGGATCGCGACTGATCCTCCAGACTGTTCTCTTCAGCTTTGAACTTCGTGAACCACTTTCAAGCCGTTCTTTCTACAATCGTATCATCGCCCCAAGCTCCGTTAATCTCATCGCCCCAAGTTCCGTTAATCTTGCGCGCCGCTACTGGGCTTTTCCCCCAAGCGACGTTCGTGCATGAGTAACAAGCAACTCTCTTCCCAAGACAGCTCAATAGTAAGGCAAGTATAGGCAAGTTGAATACCAAAACAATAACAAGACCATGCGCAATTTAACTATGAAAACTTTGCATTTTTTATTACTCAAAGTCAATAAAGAGCGCATGTGGCGCAGTGGTTTGAGGTGCTCTGTGTCGCACATGAGGTTAATGGTTCGACTTCGCGCTCATGGCTCACCAAGCCATCCATCCCTCCGGGGTCGGTAAAATGGTACCAGACAGGTTCTGAGTTGTCTGGAGGATAAGCAGCACTGACTCGGTTCAGCGGGAGGCCACCGCGAGTCATTGCAAAGGCCAGATATGCATTCAATCACCTCAAACGAAGTCGAAAATTGAAAGTCGAATGCATGGCGCATTCCTCAAGGATTGAACAACGCCGAGAGCTTTATCCTTTTATAGTCAATAAATTTGATGTTCATTTCCCAAGTGCCAAACCTATGGATGACCTAGATACTTAGATATTCAGAATTTCAAACTAACATTCCGCCGCTTGATGAATTCGGTTGACAACAAAGGTTGTAAAAATAATTTCTCGATGGTTGAGTTGTATGAATATCGGAGGGCTGTGGCCGAGCAGCTAGCGATGCTCGACGCCAAATTGGTCCCACCTCCAACACTCCGCTAATCAATAACGAACGCCCTACGCAATATCTCAGCCTGGCTATCCTCGAGAACAAAGACATGTGATTGACCAGTATTCTACGACGTCCGTGAATTAAATGAGATTCTCTAGCACACGAGGGGACAAATTGGTTGCTAAAAGTACTGGAATCCGCACAGTAGAGAAGGAAAGGAAGAATTTCCGATACGCGGACGAAATAAAGTGATATGAATGAGATA
>JAHQIW010004665.1:0-14357 GCA_019055375.1 Parelaphostrongylus tenuis
AATTGCTGGATTCACTGGTGTGTTTATTAGCATTTACTTTATCGCTACATAGTTCTCATTCAAGTTTCGTAATACAACGACAACACAATTACTGTGTGGTAAAAAGCATAGTTTTGCTAGTGATCGGTTGCGGTAGAATGTGAAACAGCGTGAGATTGTGGCCTTCACGTTCTCACCAATCTGTTATAGTCCATAGCATACCTGTTATTTAGACAGTTCATCTTAAATTAAACTCATATGAAATCTCACTGTAAACATTGAATATAGCCAGAGAAGATAATTCACGCCATTCCGAGATTGATACGTTAGTGGTTTATGTGCGTTCCAGTAGTTCTCGCCCGCCTCATCCGAGCCACACACATCGCAGGTCCATTGATAGCAGCGCGGGGAAACGTTGTCATGGTAATAAAGAATATGAAATATGGTCAGTTTTCGTCATTCTATTCCCATCGATGGTGCACGGCTATTTCAGGCAAAGCACCTGATAATCGAATGGCGCTTAAAAACTTATTATAAAGATTAAATATAGTCAGCTAGGATATCCGATATACGTAAAGCACTGATTATAATCAGATATACGCAAGTCACTAACGTACCGACCTCGCAATGGCTTAGAACACCCTCTCTGACAACTATTCCTTTCTTTCATATGGAGTGGATTTTGGCAGAAATATCAAGACGACATGCTAAATAGTGATTTAGCGGTTTTGTCCATGAACACTACAATATTATTGATCACTCCAGACTCAGCTAGATTTAGACAGTGAGAAGCTATCGAGAAAGCTACACTGGAATAGAATCTGGAGAAGAACAAAACTTAATATCATTTAGATGTTTAACATTACTTACCATGGCTAGTGTTAAGATGTAGAACTGTCATTATCACCAACATCTAATGCTGATGCTGGAACAACTAGGATGAGCGACAATCAGAGTTTATCATGACGACCAAAAATTATCTATGGCGTGCCACAATTTTTCAAAAGCCTTGCTTTCAGCGAGAAACGAGGGAGTCGTCAGTGGAGAGTACCAACTGAAAGAGGCCACATATTGCACTTTCTTCTGTATGTTTTCGAAATCTACATTGACATTTTATTCTAATATTTCTATCACAAGCATGAGCAAAAGCTTTCCGATCCGATAATGGCTATATTAGTAGTTTAAATAGTGCGATTTCACAGCAAATAAAATGCAAAAAGACGAGACTAATGAAAAAAATTGGAACAAAGATCGTCGGTTCTTCAATTGCAGTCTTCTTGTTTTTATTCCATATTGCCGGATGCAGGATGGTTGTTTTGTCGAAGAATATGCCCCATAAAGTCCTGAAGTTATTACGAAACTGTTCTCTTCTGTCTAAAACATCTGGAACAACTTATCGGCTGGCTGGTTAATAATCAGGTCATGAGTATCACCAAAATAAAATTATGATTAGACGAAAATTGTCAGTATTCACAGTCTACGAAGTGATTTCATTCCTTTTTATTGCTTGAGAAAATAGCTAAGTATTTTCCAACCCTCAACCCATTCATTTGCATAATTCTGAGTGTTTGAAGTCATAAATACCTCCGATATAACTATACTTCCATCATCCAACCTTTACATCATGTATTCTTGGTAAGTGTCTTGCAAATGAGTAGGAGAAATAGTAAACGGTAGTTGATCTGCTTTCGTTCACTTTGTACTCAGCACTTAATTTCAATGTCCGTGTGAAATATTAGGTTGGAAAGAAAATTTTCATCGCTTGGATGGGAATGCCTTTTTTCGCGTGAATAATGTGTGACTTTCATATCATTTAAAAGGTCTACTTCCTGCGCATCTATTGATATATAATTTGCCTATATCTGCCACAGAATGGGATTGTCTAGGGAACAAAAACGTTTGTCGATGCTTTACGAGTACAAATTTAGTTCAGATGCCGCTGATGCAGCTCGCCGAATCAACAAAGCTTGGGCGACCTTAAGGCTGGAGAATCAAAGTCCGCGAGCGATTTCGTGAGTTTAAGACCGGAAATGAAAATGAACGACAGGCCGAGATCCAGACGAGCAACCAAACTCCATGATGAAGACTTGATTTCTGGTTCAAAAAATAAACCTCATCAAGTTCTCGTAAATTGGCAGCAGAACTAGGCGTTTCAGTCGAAGTAGTGGTGTTTCGATCAGATCGAAAACCAAGCGGACCGATGGCAGAAAGTGGTGGATAATGATGGCCTGCATTTTGAAGAATGGTTGTTGTTGTTTGTTGGCTGAATATATGCATAAAGTTCGAATGTTTTATCAAACTATGGAAACTTTCTTACCAACCTAGAAATGGCAAGTTAACCCATTAGAGACCACATGAGCAATATGGCACATTTTGAATAGGGCAAAAGAGCACGCCTATGTATTTCTCCTGGTTTCAGTGGGTTCCAGAGCAGATTTTTTTACGGTACTTTTGCTCTTATCGGTAATTCATCAAAAAGATAATTGACAGGGTTGATTTTAGCTTTTCTGTTTATGAAAACCGAGGGCGTCTTTACGGTGGAAAATGCCGGTCGAGACCATCACAGAAGCCGGTAAATGACCGCTGCGCATGGTCTTTGCTACTGTGACCTTCTACTAATCCTTCTTAAAATGTTCACTTCGATTCTTGCTATTGTGAAGTGATTTGACTGTGAGTATCTCTTCATCCGTACAAAGACCTTCGACATACGAGCAGTGATCAAACGAATCATTCGGCAATCCTTTGAAAACCGTCCCTGTTTCATCTTCTGTCCAGAAAGTGAAGACGGGAGATCTTGTAGCTGCGCAGCTTCAATATCCGACATTGTTTCGGATGCCGCTGATCCCGAGCCTCCCGAGCCATTTTTGTATCGAACGCGCCACATTTCGTTCTTATTTGGCAACAGATCTTCTGAATGTTCTTTGGAGTAGACGAGTTGAGTGGACGATTTCTTTGAAAAGGGACTTCAATCCGCCCATTTTTTTTTTCGAACATTCCACGGCTCTGTAGATACTTCCTGTGTTGAGACACTTATTTCAACAACGTTGACCGTTTTCATTCCCGTCTTGTCTTGTCAACTACTGCGCCACGTTGATTTTTACGATCTATAAATTGAGCAACACTGAATATAGGCTAATAAATAAGACATATTATAGATCAATATTTAACAAAGAATTCAAGAAAATTTTTGGTATTACTGGAAGTCTTTTTGTAAGAGCTAAAATTGATACAACACAAAATTATTACAACTTCTTCGCACCTTGTATATATATGCATACGTAATATATATATATATATATATGTATATAATTCTTATAATATCAAAAATTCTTAGTTATTGTTGAAAAAATCGTGAAGTTCACGGTGACGCGAAAGTGCGCAGGGTCAAATTACATCGTCTTGAATTCATTACTGATGTGGTAATGCGATAATCAACTCAGATTCTCTTATTTGACCGCCTTTAGCGGTAGTGTGATGTCACAGATATACCCAGTGATGTAAGGTGATCTGTAAAACTTTCGTGTCAGGAGACCTGAACCCGCATTTCACCCAAGCAGTGGGCGCGTGCTCTAACCCGTCGCACTATTGTCGCCCGTAATGCGATCATTCTTTCTTCGTGGTAATAGTCATAATAAAATTTAAATTAATAATAATGAGTATCATTATGATGATGATAATAAAAGTACAAAAATTATAATCATAATTAATACCGATTACATAATCCATTGAAAATATAGTTTTTTTCAGCTCTTATTAAGAACACTATGTGTAATGGAATTAGTACTTGTCTGGTGAACGGCCATAGAAAATTCGGTTTTGTTGCACTTAAGAGGATGTCTTCATAAAAATGTTATTGATCATTCGAAAACTCAAATTTCTGGCTACTGAGTGTTGCAGCCGGAAAAAAAAAGGTTTGCGTTTCACATACGCGTGCTCATAGAACAGAACTGTTCAATAAAATTTTGAGGAGCTATTCGATGGTGTAAGCTTCGAAGAATTCAAAGCTGTGCCACTTTCCTAAAGACTGCTCACTGCAGTGTAGGAGATAAAATTAGATCAAGTTTCATTTAAACTACGCATTTGCTTATTGGCTAATGTGCTGGTTGTGGAGCGATAATGCAAAGTCGATAGTTCATGTAAGAGTAATTCACGTGTGACGTGCAAAATGTGTCATTAAATTTAAAATTTTTCAACCTACTAGAATAGCTCCAGATAAAAACGTATGACTCAGATACTACAAGATATCCTTCACACGATCATATGCCTTCCATGCGCAGGCTTAGGTTGTTTAGGCTTAGGATTTTAGCGAATTATTAAGCAGTATAATGTAAAAATGTAAAGCACAAGTAATAGAACGGTGGAACAAAATTTCTCTTATAATTGCAATGCAAGAAACCTAAAGATATCCACACTATAATGAAGTCAGCTTTAAGTATCACAGCCTCATAAAGCCCATTGAGAAAAGAAGATCAAGTGCAATAGCCAGAGATTTCAGCTTTCAAATGATTAGCAATGTTCCTATGGAAAGTTGAGGATTTTTTTACGTTTTAGGAAATACATATTCAGAAAATATTAAAAACGTCCAGCAATAGGGTCGAATCTTCATTTGTAGCCTTTTACCAGAGAAATACAGCTATATTTTGATAAATTCCTCAAAATACGAATTTCTTCCAGATTTCTATGTTTCCCAACTTCGCAATGGCAGAAGCAAACCTCGGCGAGGAGTCTATTCTGGTGCTCTTTTGCCCTTGCCGTCGCGATTTCAATACGACGCAAATAATCAAGAACATTGGACATTTTCTGCATCACATAGATTATTGCACGATCCATTGCTTCAATTCGTCTAGCTAATCTGCAATTATATTTCAATAAAACTTATCAGCTTATTTCTATGGAAAAACCTCGATTTTCCATTGTTTGCTCAGATTCACTAAATTTTCATTTGATTACGGAATGTGGGTTAAAGTGTGTCATGATAAATCAAATTCTTGAAATCAATGGAGTACATCATCGTAACTGATTTAATGCGATTAGTTATGACATGTTCAGCTAAAAACATTTCTGATTAACAATTTACTCTTACACAGTGTTTGATTGATGCTCCTCATTGAAGAGTTTTCTGTGACTTACTTGCCTGTTGATTTCGTTGCCGGCTTCTATGAGAACCTCAAAAAATATCGTTTGAAATGAATTAGACATTTAATTGAACAGACTCAATCAATTCCAAATAACACTTACGTTCAGCTTTTTCAACTATTTGGGGAGATTGAATAAATCAACACAGCGTAAAGTTTGATATTCTTCATAATTCATTGTTCGCACTGATTAGACCTACTTTCGTATTATTTCAAAACGTGTAGGAGTGTAATATTTTCAAAACTGCCAAAATCGCTGACAACATCGAGAGCACCCAATTTCGAAGTTATGTTCGATAGAAGTAGGAATTAACTAACTGTGTCATCGGCTTTGTTAGTGTACTTGATGTCCAATTTGTTGAATGCAGTGTCAATGTCTTTCTCGTCATAACCGGCCCTAAAATGACGAAAACTCATTCGGAATGTGTGGATAGAAACGACATGTCCTTGAATCATTCAAAGCACTAACATCATCAAATTGATCTTGAAATCGTTGTAGGTTGCGACTTTATCTTCGGTGCATTCATCACGTCTCAGCTTCTACAAAGTATCGATCATAAAAAGCTGTGAACCGAAGAATTTGGTACATGAGTGAGCTTAGGTTTTACTACATTAGCACGGAAAATTATTGACGAGCGAGGATTAAAGCAACACTCATAAAAGCGATTCTCTGCATATGTTGAGTGTGTGATTGAAATTGCATGTTCTTCAATGACATACCTTTCTCAGCCAGTCAAAAATTCCTTGTCCTTCTTGCTGTCGAGCGAGCTCAGCCTTCACTTCAACATATGAGTCGTTGATGATGGCAAGGAACATGTTCTTAATAGAAATCCGGAAATTCAATCACTAATTAAAGAAGTAGGCGTAAGTGTGACTATAAAATTTATTCGGTCTTTCTCTTTTCTTTCCTAAAATTTCTCTATCTGACAAAAGGAGAGTCCTCATAAAAGCTGACTGTCAACGTCCAGTAGATCCCAAGAAGCGAGTGACGGGATACTATTGAAGTTTTTAATCGTCTAATCAGAACATGTCCAGCGTCTTTTCAACGAAAAGTGGACATACTTTGAATGATATGCTGTTGTACGAATCGAGAAATCAATGAAGAGAGCCTGCCCGACTTACGACACATTCTACAACTTATATCATTGGTAGAAGAGAAAATGATAACTAGGGTGATTTGAAAAGATGCGAGGAGTAAAGATAGTGAACTTCAGATGGATAATAGAAATTTTATGGGCCTTCTTCTAAGGATCATTACCATTTTTGTGGATGGACAGTCTTTACTTACATTGTAGGTTCCTTTCCATTGTCAATTACAGTACGTGGTAATAGTATATTTCGATAATTTTTCGTTATCTCCACCCTCTTTCAGCCCTTTGGAAAAAATCGTTTTTGCTTTTTAAAAGTTTTATGAGCCATTTAATAGCTGAGATCTGTGAATTTCAATAGCATGCTCGCTTTTGAAATTTTTTAGTGATTATAAAAGTGGAAACAAATCCATTTCTCACACTTGGGCATTTTGACCTATACAAAGCTTCATTCTTAGTTCCAGTGATCACTTTACAGCTTAGATCTCGATGATATCAAGAATGGGGTTCAAAAAAACTCCTTAGTGCGGTTCAGCAGGTTAAAGATATTCGGTTTTGCACTCAGCGCCCATTCTTTCCTGCGGTGTATGGATAAGGTATCGCAACATTGGCACCAAGCCACAGAGCTTATACAACATATCGGTTACATGATAAGATAAATCTAGATGATTACAGAGTTAAATATGCACAAACCTTGCTCTATCGTTCTGTGGTCTCAGGCTCATTATTATAATTTCGTTACGTTAGATAATTTCGTCAATAAGCCTAAGCCTAAGCCCAAATCTAAGTGGTCTGCCTATAAACGAAAAGCATCTGAGCGTGTAGACAAAATTTTAGAGCCAGTAATATGATCTTGAGTTCCTTAGCGCACGCCACATGTGACTGGCGCAGCTCGCTGATTGAAGCACGAAATAGTCTTCTGGCGTCTATATCTTAATAACAAGTTCTTTTCTAAAACAAAGCCATCTTTAACACATCACGTGACATGCGTGACTTAGAAATGATCTTTGGTATATTGAAATTTGAGCTGTGGTCTTATGTTTACACTCGAAACGAATGAAATGATTTTCAAATATACTAGCCGATTTCACTGGACATAGAGTGTAAAACGTTCGTCGCCGCTAACTCTTAGTGCAGGGAAGGGGCACCCATACAGATCAACAAAAGATAAGAATGGGTAACTGCCCTGCTAGAAAGATCGTAAGAGGAAAACGAGTATCGGGCTCTATAAGTCAGCCCATATTTGACAGACCACATGGCATGCAAGGCTCAAGAATGATTCTTTGACAAAGCACAGCATTGAAATCGCCGAGATTAAGCTATTCAAACTACTAAAGTCTGAGAATAGCCTTGTTCAACGAAAAATGCCTGAGTTCAAAATATAACTTTATTTTCTTGCTGCAGTTTATGAAAGAAAATTTTTTGAGGGAATTAGACCACCACTGGAATTATCTAGATATAAACGATTGAATGACTAATGAAACTCAAAAAAAGAAATGCGTGTATTCAAGAGGCTCAAACAGGATGAAGTTAGCCCAAAGTGCGATACATGCGTTTGAAACAAGGTGTAGACAGCGAGGCCTAATCCTTCTCAAAACTATATCTATCTGTCAACGTAGAAGATTAGCGGATGGCTACGTGAAAACGTTAGACTTACTGTGCTCGTTTGTTAGAATCTTTCGCCTATAAGTAGGATGGAAAGCGATGCTAAAGTTATAATCTTCTGCTCCACTCCAACATTGATAGGGGAAGAGATTAGAATCTAAGAAGCTCTGAATGCGCAAAGATATGCCAAGACGGCACGTGTGAGAAAATTTCCGCAAACAGTCAGCATGTTTTCACATATGGGACGGATACTATTCCAGCAATTAATAACACTGTATTCGTATTGGCACTATCAAACACTTTCTCGTGGTCAGCAAAGATTAGGAGAAAAAACAGCACTCCCAGCAGGTTTCTGCGACCCCTATCATTGCTTAAATACGGGATATAAAGCAGAATCCCTGTAAATCATGCCCGTTCTGCTGTTTGTGACTTAACCGTTGTCCTTTATATGCTCAGAATGACTACCACTTTCATCAGCGTGCATAGCACATATGGGCAGATGCATTATAGATACTAAGACTGTTATGATGACCCTGTTTAAGGAAGATGACTGCATTTGATGCACTTTCCTTGTCCACAAGTTTCTGTTTCTGAGAGGCTTTTAGCTCAAAGAGAGTTAAAGGTAATCATCAGGATTTAGGGCCGCACCTTCTTTCGTAATATCTATCGCAGCACGGACATCACTGTTAGACTTTTAGTTTTTTCTCAGCTAGGGTTTCGGGATTTGCGACTTAAATCGTGGCAAGGAAAGATCTGTACAGAACGTATCCGTTATCCATCCCCCTACCATAACCAGATGTGGTGATGGTCCTATCTGAGTTCATTGAATGGATAGAGGAGCATCATAGTCGCAACGATTCCAACAGCCGGAATAAATCGTCAGCTGCTTTCAATATTTTTCAGACAATATCGATGTATCTCCTCCTGTTAAGACCTACTACAGCTGAAAGCCGTGTCTGATATTTTGCTGTAGGTATCACCTTCAATTTCCCCCTTCTTCAAGCATCATTTTCGTGCTAATGGTTGTGCGACCTGAATTTCTTGCTTGTGGAAATAACTCCATTTGTGCACAAGTTTTCAACCTTTCGTTAAACGCCTAGTAATCTGTGCTCAGACCTCCTCCACCTGTCACTCAGAAAATTCCACTGAGATATTTTCGTGCACACGGCTTGCTTTTTTTGGACGATGATAAGAGATCTTTATAGCTTATGATTAGATCAAATTTTCGTTTGCAGAGACGGGTGATTAGATTCAAGACACAATCCAGGCAACATTACCGTGTCAAAGAGGACCATTTTTGTGAGAATATGGTCGATTTTCACGCGAGTATTGTCATTAGGAGATTTCCATGTCCATCAACGACTCTTCCTCTTTTCAGCAAATGAGTTTACATGGGGGGGCGGGGGAGCTCGCTGTGGACAGAATTCCTACAAAACAATTTCTAAGCAGTTCTCGCTCATCCGTATCAATCTCTCTACCCTGTATCCATTTTCCTTAAGCATTACCAACGCGGCATTCAGGTAATCCAACAACAGAACGCTACGACAATTGATTTCCTCCAACTTGCTACAGCACCTGCCCACTCATCAGCTGTGAAAGTTGGTAATTTGCAATTGATGACACTGGTTTCCTTTGAAGCAGAAGTTGGAACATAAGAATTGCCTACGCGCCGTGGTAGGATTTCGTCTCAGGTAAGTATAGTGAGTAAATATAGGTAAGTATTCCTTCTCTTTGATGGAAAATAGATGAGTGCACGACAAAGTCAGTGTCTCTGACATTTCAAAACGGTAATTCCGTACTAGAATAACAAGGGTTCCGTCATCTAATCGGTGAATGTAGGTCGTCCTTTTATAGGCTTTGTAGGGCGACCAAATGATATTGGTCAGACTAGCACCCTCAATAAAAGGGTAAAGGTCTGCATCTGATGAGATTGTTCTGGTGTCATAGATCAAAGCAGTAAGCAGTCTATATGGTGTGTCGTCCAAAAAACCTCGAAGCGATTCACTTTTGATAAAGGCATGCCTTCTTCAATAGATCACTAGTTTAATGAGAAAGAGAATTGTGCTATCTGACATACTTGCTATCGTTCCCCTATTCTATCTATGTTTTTTTTTGAATTAACTCATCATATGAAGCATGAAAAGCAAGATGAGATTCGTTTCCGGGGAATCATTCTCTTGTTTAGCTATATTAACATGCAGCTGTTAACTATATAAGTTGTTTACCTAAGAATGCAACTGTAAATATAAAATTTCAGATATACATATCCATATATACATATTTATGCATTATATATATAGATATATGAACTAGTGCATATTGGGTTACAATTTCCTGATTCTTTCGATTTATATTAGAAACCAACGACAGAAGAAAAGAATATTATCAATTAAAGATGTACGTCTTCTTACGGGCCTGTTCCAAAAGAACTCTTCCCAGTTCATTTGAGTTTTCGTGAGGCACGAGACACTCTTATGGTGATAGTTTGGATAGCTGTCAGCATAGATTCAATAACTTTTTCTATCTTTCCAACTCATTTTGATGAAATTGAAGAAAAGGTTCCTTATGTTCAAGAAAAAAAATCATAATCATCGATTGCTTTAGTGAATTCCACATACCAGCAAGACGAAGAACACAAAAAGATGTAAGTAATGAAGAATATTGGTCCCAAGATCCGATTTGTTCTTTCCAATGCGCCGAAGTTAAAGTCACCAAGGATGGTACGAAGAAGGGCGAACACAGAGTTGTAGAATGTCGAGTAATCGGCTATCTGTACAAAAATTCCCTCAGATTCAAACAGCCGACAAAACATTCCTTCTTATCTGCTTTACATCTATTTCAATGTCATAAAACAAGAAGGATTTAAGAGAGTAGATGAAAATAGTTATTTGCTGTCGGTTTTATTTGATAAACACATTCGAATAGATAAAAAAATCACTTTTTCAAAATTCAAGTCCTTTGTTCAATAAGTATGCTTTTCACTATTATGTTTCTGCTCCGATAATATTCTTTCTCATACAGTCTATAATGCCTTTATAGCTTTCATTATGTCTGCTTCTTTTATCTCAGTGAATCAGTGTTAATTAGAGATAATGCTTCAATGTATGAATGGGGCCATGTAATAACCCAGAAGTTGGTTTCATTGGACAGGTTTCCTACTTCTGTTGTGTAGATCAGACTTCTGAGTAGTCATGGAATCGTTTAAACTTGCACATCTGCGGTTACATCGTGATTATCTATGCGATTAGAGGTAAGCAGTTAGCTGGCATGTACACAGTAGTACATGTGAGATGTTTAAAGAAATACAGATAAAAATATAATCAGTAAAAACCCTCCTTATTTGACAGCTTTTTAGAGGTAGTATGATGTTACAAATATACCCATTAATGTATGGTGTTGGCAAAACTTGAAGCCTGACGGGAGTCGCACCCGCATTTCACCCCTTCCGAGGGCGCGTACTAATCAAATGCACTACCTACTCCTGTTTCACCACTACTTTTTTCTACGTTTACTGTCAGCAACCAACCTTCAACAGTTTGGGGTGGCAAGCCAAATCGGTGTTGATGCCAGTTACACTAAAGATATTGTATATGCGCATGATACAGATACAGTATGTATGATATATATTGGTGGCAAAACTGGAGTAGGTAGTGCAATTGGTTAGCAAACGTTCCAAAAAGAACGCCAGTGCGATTACCGTCTGACGTCAAAGTTTCGCACATCGCTCAACATTATCCAGAAAAAATGTACATAAACATCGCATACTAAGGGGTTGAGTTTCTCCTCAAGAGGATTGGCCTAAGATGAAAGGCACTGTGCAATTGAGTGACCCAATCGGTGGTCGGGAAAATACTTTACACAACTCAGGAGGTTAGCCATGGGTCAACGTTTAGCACTTAGTCTTGCCATCGCTTTTATGTATAAGGTGGAAGCTCCAGTTCTCCTTCAGCGCTCATTGCTCTACTGCGGTATATAGACGATTGCTTCATTGTCTGTTCCACACAAGAGGAAATGGACAAATGTTTTGAAGTCTTGAACGGACAGTTAGAGCATAAAATTTACGCGAGAAAGTACAAACGGGAGCTGGCTTCCATTCTCAAACATCCAAGTAAAGCTTTTGGATAGTGGCTATAGTACAAAATGGTATCGAAAACCAAGTAACAGAAAGATTTTGGTCAATCAACTTTCCTCTCATCCTTCACACATGGAAAAATCGCTAATTAAAAACATGTTTCGAGCTGCTAAAAATGTGTGCACAGGAGAAGAGGAAACTAACTCATTAGACTTGCACGATAAATCGCCATTCTCAACGGCTACAAAACATCTGCTACTTGGGACTATTTGAAAAGTGGAATTAAGTCTCGAAAAAACAATACTTCGCACCTAAAATAAAGTTTCCTTTAAATTGCCATTATATCAAACGAAATTACTAGCGCGGTTGAAAGGTGCCCTTAAAAGATGCGGTCTCGATAATTCCGTGGTAGTTAGTAAAATCGCACCTCCCACCCTACGTCATCAGGTGATCCGCAACAGACTTTATGATCGATTGTGCAACACCAAAAACTGTATGATCTGCCCTAACGGAAAAGAGGGGGATTGTATGAGATCGGAGATGAGTAGTCACAATTTATTTACTAACTTGTAAAAGCATGTGGGGAAGAGTATACATCTAGATAGTGAATCTAAAATAGATAAAAGGAAACCTTCAGGTTTACGTAAGGCACAAAAACACAACAACAACGATTTTTATGTGACTGTCACAATCCTAGCGCAGGAATCAAAAACATCCACGCGCAAGACTCTTGAGGCATTTTGGATAAAAGCCCACAATCGCGAAATGAACCGGAAGGACGAGTGCTTCACCATCACACGAGATCTCGCTCCCTTTCTTCGTTTGATCTTTTAACCTGACCTAGGCAGCGTATAAATAAGACCATCCGATTCATTCAAATAGACTATTACTACATACGCCTAGGCTCTGAAGAAGGCGGGTCTCCGAAACGTCCGCCGAACTTCTACGACTAATTTACCAACCTCGCGTCAGCTAATCAAGATAAGTCTTCTCGATTTTCATGTAAAAGAATTGAGTGGTAAGCACAAAACACGGCCTCAGTAAGGAATCGAGCCCCGTTCCATCCATACCGAGGACACGTACTCTAACCACTACACACCGAGGCGCATTACAGGCGACACTCATTCTCCAACATCTCTATGTTACCTATCAGCCACCAACCTTTAACAGGTTTGGTCGGCTATGCGATTTCGCTTTATAAATCCACTTGAGCTGACAGACATTGTAATAACTAATACTCGAATTCAATTCTCTTACGTATATATGGAACATTATAACACTACGAAAAAGAACGCTCGACTACTATTAATTATTACAATGGCTGTCAGCTCAACTGGGTTTATAGAGCAAAATCGCACACACGACTAAACCTGTTAAAGGTTGATGGCTGATAGCTAACATAGAGATGTGAAGAGATGAGTGGGTGGCGCAAATGTGCCTCGCTGGTGTAGTGGTAGTAGCACGCTTCCAGGTATGGATGAAGCGCGAGTTCGATCCCCGCCTCAGGCCGTGCTTTTGCTCGCCACTCAATTCGCACTTCTATACTTTGACTCGAAACGGAAGCGGATGTAAAAATCTCTAGCGTGAACTCAAACAATGATCCTTTTACGATGGGTAAAAGAATGCGGCTACTAGGTACGAAGTGAATATGGAGTTAACACTAATTGAAGTGCAAAAGTTTTTTTTTTTTTAGGTATCATTGTTGTTAGTTTTTCTCCTTGATTCCTTTAGGCGTCAAATGGTGGCTGGAAAAGGCGCGGTAGAGTGATTTCATTACTTGAGTGCAAACCGGATCTTTGAATCTAATTGTCATAAATAGGTAAATTCTTTTAAGCATTTAGTTCGGACAACGAATCAACACTTTCTAAGCATTAGTTAGCATAACTGAGTTCTCTTCTTCTTCAAAACATACTTCTCCTTGCCCAGTTTGAAAAATTAATATGCTTGCTGGATATTTTTGAGACATGCATGTGTCTGTCATGGACACTTATGTTATGGATCTCCGCCTTTTCTATGTAAGGGGCTGGACTGAACCCAAGAGGATTGGCTAAGACGAAGGGTACTGTGCTACTGTAGAGGCTGTGCAAAGCCGAAGCACTGTATAGAATTGTATAAGTGCCCATAACAGGCTCAAATTAACTATCAGGCATATTGAAGTTTGAGCGTGGTTCAAGAAAATTTGAAACAAAAGATATGATACATTTTTCTAACGATCGCAAGTCTGGGTGGGAGGAATGCACGGCGCAATGTCGTTTCGAGCAAGCACATCATGTTATCATTGCACGGCATATCGAGCAAATTATCCTGTTGCACTCCTTAATTTTAGGAGAGAAGAAGACAAGTCAACCTTTACTATGATAAAATTTGTATTTTTTTACTTCAGTCCATTGTAGAATGTTCGAATGAGAAGTGCATTTGCTCAAATTTCCAGCAAAATATCTACAAATACTTCGACCTAAATTGATACTCTCTCAAAAT